>KL269055.1:0-15953 GCA_000699545.1 Podiceps cristatus | reverse complement strand
AGGAATGAACCTTGAAGAAGGAGCTGTTGATGTGCCTTCCTATTTTGCATTCCATTTATGAAAAGCACTTCACAAGCAATCTTCACAGTACCAATATTTAGTGAAATGGATTTCTTTTACTTTTTGCATTACTGCACAGGTTATTGGTTCTGGAAACTAAATTTAATTTATTTCCAAGTATCTGAGGCATTTTGTACATCACTTTAGTTTCCCTTTCTCTCATCATAAACATGAGACACATTTATACCTACAGGGCTCATCTTGGACATAAAGAACAGGTATTCTTTTTGCTGCATAGAGAGAATCTAATGCTCAAAAAAATTCACTGCGAAAATGTTTCTTAATCTTCTATGCACAGATGTTAATTTTAAAAACACATAGTTATGTATAAAAAAATATTGTCGGTTTTCTCTGGGGATCTATGTTTGTCTCTGGCTATGCTTAATACACCAACAGCTTTAGATTCTCTGATAGGATGTGTATGTAATCCCCTTGCTCCTCCTTCTACAAGGCTTCAGATAACACAAATAGCTGGCACCAAACAACAGGTATAGGTATCAAAAGCAAGGCTAGGAAATCCATTCATGTTTTCCGACGCTATATTCTGCAGCATCGTAAAAGGTGTCATGACTGAGCAGAAGCTTATAATTCCTTTTGAATCATTTGAGATGTGATACTAAAATGTGCTTTATGGGATTCATGTAACTTTCAGAATTTATCAAGCAGCAATAGCTGAATCCCTTGAAATGTAATACCATGAGAAAGTTTTCCAAATGGTGTCTTACCCAGTGCTCTTGTTTTTTCCAGTTGCTTTGCTTAACCAGAAAATGCTGAATGTTCAAGAAAGTTCTAAGTCTCCTCTAGTTTAACCCCATTTTTCCTTACCTCTTTGATCTGTACTGAAAAACAATATCAACATTGGGAACAACATTCCAGATCAGTACATGGTTCATACCTGGTATTCCATACTAATTTTTATTCCCTACCAGATGATTTTCATATGTGACTTCAAAACATTCTTCATTAATTGCTTATTCCTTCCTACCATTGGTTAAACTCCTTGTATCTTTTTTTTTCAAAGCTTGCTTGACATGCCCTAAGTCTTTTTGACCTGTGTTGTGTTACCTTCCAGTCATTTTTAATTTCTGCTGCTTCTATTCAACATGGAAAAATCTACAACCCAAAATTCTGGTTCCTAGAAATCTCATCTGCACTCTGGGCACCAGTCAGCCTTGTTCCTGAGTGATCAAGGAGAGTTTTTGCCCATACGGTGGTTTGTTAAAACCTTAGAAAAGTTTTAAAGATGCTCTCCCAGTCACAGTTTGCCAGTGCAGGCAGGTGGTTTTTTGTCTGAGGCTGTATCTTGGAGCTACTTATTTCATCAAGATCTCAGTTTTTCCCCACAACCCAGTATTTGATGCATAATCAAAGACATGGGTTAACCATAGATATATGTGTCAAAATGTATTTACTTCAGATTATCCAGCTGACTATTATAAATACACTCCATTTATAACTGGCACTCTGCATGTACTTATTCTAATTGATTATCCAGATATTTAAACTTTTTTAAAGATGGATTTTTCTCAAAGTGCATTTATATATGTACACTTTATGACCTTTATAATAACATAGACTCTACCACAACCTGAATCAGATTTGCCAAAATTTCTTGCTTCTTACACTTTCTCATCCTGACTTCTCCAATGTAAGATGTTTCATGCAAACTATATATTGTGATATCAGTTTACTTCTGATACGCCAGCAAATGCTTATCAGAAATGCAGTTAAACAGCATGTATGGCCACATCTTTATCTATTGATTCAGTAATTCACTGAGGAAGCCAAGCAAACATCATCAGATGTTGTTCTTTTATAATTGTTTTGAACCACCTCTGTTAGACTGTGAATTCTTCCAAAAATTTCACCCTGCTTTCAACATACCTGCTACACTCTCTTGGAAGCTTATGATTAAATCCTGCATAGCAACTGCTCCCTACATACTCCACTGTCAGGAGGTTAACAGGTGGATCTGCATTCACCACATTTTCTTCGAGTGCCTAAAGCCCTCATTCCCTCTGCAACGACAAATAGAGACCTTAAAAGCAGCGCTCTAAGTACCCACAACCCTCACTTCCATCTCTGCATGAGCTTTCTGTTGACTATTCCCTAACCACTACATGCAGCATAGCCACATACATTTTGCTGTTATTCAGGCACTGTATGCCTGCTGAGGGGATGGAAATGCCTGGGTCTTCTTTATAATAGTTATTGTCAGAGCAAAGCCCACTGGACAAAGCACAATAATTTCACCTTGTAAAGAATAAACACTACTCTTCTTGTAGAGGAAGGAAACGCAGCTAAGCCCTGAATGCCTTTGGTATTCAAAATTCATAGCAACTCTTGTACCCAAAAATTGTATCAATTCTGAAATATCTTCTAACTAACCCTGGTTTTATGAGGATTTCCGTCATCCGTCACGACCTTCAGAATATCAGAGTTTACCTATACTTATTTTTAGACATGAAGGAAAAGAGGATTTCATTTTAACAAGCTTTAAAGAAAAACTTGTGAAGCCAAAAATAGTTTCCAGTAATAATATGCTGAAACTTCAAAACACTTTATGCTAAATCCTTAAAATACTAGATGGCGAGTTTTACTATTTTAGTTGCATACAGGGTACATATTTGCATGACAGTGCTGTGGTCTTCATAAGCATATTGCTGCAAAAGTCAGCTTCAAACTTATCATGAAATGCCACAACAGGAAAGTGCCTCATTATTGTACATATGAAATTTGTTTACTACTTTATCCACAAATCACTATAAATAGAGACCGTATTATAAGACCTCCAGCGCTTGAAGTTAATTTGCTTCATTATTCTGGTGAGAAATAAAGATAGTAGGTACGCATATTCTCATACACAGAAGGTGTTCTCATTTCCGTTCTCCTTTTCTGTCTGAAAATTCTTTCTTATTAACATTTTTTACATTGCAAAAATCTTTTCTTTTACTGATCAAATTTGATTCATTTATTACTTGGAAAGAAATTAGTAAGTTTCAATGTGGCACTACAGGTGAAAAAACACACATGTAAAGATATTCAGTTTGCCAAGAATCTTTGTGTAATACAGTTTTGGACTAGAGTGCTGGCAAATATAGTTCCTCATCAGCAGTCTTCAAAATGGGCTCGTTCCTTCTAGTAGATTTAAGAAAGCATGTTTCCTCTTCTTACACTGAAGAGTTCACTTTCTCCTTTGAAGAATAAGGGGAAAGTGTGAAAAAATTGTTAGAAATGAAAGTTTTAAAAATTAATATAATTAATTTTGACATGGTCTCTAGACCCATGGGCAGTTTTTGTAACCACTGACATGACTCTGAAGGTCACTCCAGAATATGTACATTTTAACAGCATTTTAATATGTGGTGAGTCCATTTTAAAATTTGAATTATTATTTTCCTTTGAACATGACTTATTTTGTCATCTCAATAAAATTCAAAGGAATCCCAAACTGAAGACCATCTACAACATAGCAGCATATTCTACCACAGTTTATTGAAACATATCACAAAGATTGAAGGTCTTTCGAAGTATATACACAATCTGGTCCTACCAATCTGAAGGGTTGATTTTTCAGCCTTAATAATCCTTGATAAACACCATTTCTCCAGAATGCATGAAAAGAAATCCCTTTTATACCAATAGCTAATATCTTCCCTAGAAAGATTTATATGCATTCTTCTAAAGCAATATCTTGTTTCACACTCATAAACTAATGTTTGTCTTCTAAATAATATACGATTAGTAGATATTATGCCAAGAATAAATGTACTGCATGATACTATAATAAATCTGTAAACTTCAGTCCTTGCACAGTACTCTACCAGAATACCTTGTAGCAATCAATAATATGTTTCACACTATCAATGAATAGCATAACGCAGTGAAAGATGCATGGAAGTCTTTGCTATACCAAATAAATTACGCTTCATAGCCAAATATTGTTTGTAGAACAGGCTGCATCACAAACAACTCCTGGGAACTATAAGTTCAGGATCATTTCTATAATATCTGCAGATATATTTATGTCAAATCTGGAACATAAGGTTCCAAACTGATTTGATACCTAAACAAATTGGAACAAATGCTATATCAAGGGCATTTTCTTCACCATCAATAAACCTGACATACAGCACACCACAGAGTTATGCTAACAAATATATTTTCAAGGATGATCCTAACTGCAGGTAATAGAACAGATCTTGAATGTAAATGTTTTTATGCAATGGCAACAGCAAACTTAAAGCACACACTGTGACATTTATACTCTCTACCCAAGGTAAATATAACTTGTCCCAAACTTTCCCTGACTACTAGTGGCAAGGTTTCTTTATAGCACAAGTTAACAAAACACTTGTAGTTGTTCAGGTACTTCAGATGAGAAACATCACTTAACTCGGCTATTCATACCGTATCTAAATCACCATGCCTGCTTCTCTTAAGAAGTAGTAAAACACTCCCTATTATAAGTTCCTGTTAATTTTTTTCAGCTGTTTCCCACTGAGTCCAGAGGGTAATTATAACAGTTAAAAAAAAAAAAAAAAAAAAAGCCAAAAAAAGAAAACAAAAGCTGTTTCATGGAGGAAAGGAAGTCTTCATGCCTAGGGACTGTAGACCAAGCCACAAGTTGAGAACTTCTGTTTCATGTGCTTCTGCTAATATTCTGTTAATATTTAAGGTCTGCAAAAGGAAATAGCCATGAGTCTAAGCATCTGCCTACTTTTTTGGCTGTCCTGCCAAAGTCCAAAGGAACAAAGACTCCCCACACAATGCAAAGGCAAACTGGGCACCTCAGAATACAATGTATAAAAACAGCATCCCGATCAACAACAGAGGAGACACTGAAAACAAGACTTCAGCAACAGACCCTTTCTGAAGAGGTGAAGGATACATGTTTGAGGAAGGACTGTAAGCAAGGGTCTGAACCCCGGATTCCCATGGTCTGGGTAAGTTCCATAGATGGTAAATGAATCTATAAGAAGGCCCTGTTTTAAGGAAAGAAGACATATCTGTGACATTCCGTCTTCACAGCTTATCTAACAGGCAGCATTTCAGGTAAGACAAGCAAATTAATGTAATTTCCATTGGCCTCAGCTGTAGGTACAAGTCTTGTACTTAGTGTTCACTTGGATCAGGGTGCAACATGTAGGTCTGAAAGCAGCTTTAATTGCCTTAGAGACTGGGGTGTCATCTCTCAGATACAGGGAAAACAGGGGGAAGTGAAAGAAGAAGAGAGGATTTCAATGGCATTAGACAAGAAAACTGTCCAGGTGATCCTGTGAACCTTATCTCTCAATGTACAGGCTATCAATTCTCAAAATTCCTGTAGGACACCACAAAAAGAGTGTGATGGAATTCACTGAAATTTCCATCGGAAATGGATAATCTCCACGATATAAAATTAAGTTGCAAAAGCACAAGATTACAAAGATAATGAACTTCAAGCACCTGTCTTGTTCAACTACCAGGAAGTTCTCACCAGTTATTCTCAATATTGTAGTGGTATTGTAAACTACTCAAGAGGGGAAAAAAAAATGTAAATAGTATCTGCTAGTTATTACAATAAAGTCAGAGCAGATGAAACATTAAAAAACAACATGTGCTGAAGTAAGAAAAAAAGTTACTAACCTGTTTATCACGGTTGCTGTTAAATATTGTTGAATTGGAACAAAAATGAGCAAGTGACACTCAAAACTCAGGACATACAAGAAACAGAAAAAGGATAGTCCCAAGTCTCACCTGCAGGTGAAAACCACAGAAATCCAACAAGAAACAGGAGGCAAATTCTACCCTGATAGCTAAAAACAGAAGCAATGCAAAAGATGTTTCCTGTTCTTTGTAATGCTAGACGATGGAATCATTTCCAAAATATCAACTTCATTTTCAGTACTTAATGTGATTTATTCTCTATGAGGCATCAATCAAGTTGTTAAGATCAGGTCTAAAGGCTAATTTCTTGCTCTTTTTGCTTGGTTCATTCTTTGATCATGTTTAGATCTCCACTGCTGATAAAGAAAGAAAGTGAAAAACATTTGGTTTATATTTTTCAAACAATTACCTCCAGCACAGCAGCCTGCACACTTTAATAGACTGTGGTTTCATTTCAGATGGATCAAATACTTAAATTGTCAGATAAAAACTTTCTTGATTAATTTTGCACTATAAAGTCAGACAAAGAGCATGATTTATTTGCCAGCCTGGGAAATACTGCAAGATTTCAAACTTCCTATTGTCCTGAATTGATACAGGGAAGAAAAATTTCAACATCATTTTCCAAGTAGATCTTTTTTCTCCAATTGTCCTCATCAATCAGTGTTTAAAAACAGATATCAATGGGACTCTAAATACATTCATTTGATGAGTGAAGATAAATTTCCAAGCAAAAATTATTGCTTCAAAGTGAAAAGCTGAAATCCTGTCAGCACAGGACTTGTGACATTTTTTGTCTGGTTTTTTCCTTATAAGATTTTATCAGAATTACAAACACATGGTAAAAGAAAGGCTCTGCTCAAATGCTGCTGTCATAAAGCAAGTGCTTCAGCATTTTTTCAAACTGGTCCTAATTCCAAGGCATACTTGCAAAGAGTGCATTACCCTCCAAAACAATCACATTTTGGACACATTTTCATTTTCATGTCAGTAAATGTGTTACTATGTCAAAGGCAGGCTTGTTTTAGGTAAAAAACAGGTATTTCTTTAGATCAACAGACTGGCAGGAACCACAGAACCAGCCATTACCTCTCCATCTACTTTGTCGATGGCAAAACCCAAGCTACATGCGGCTGCTGCAGAAGGACAAGTGGGAATACATTGGGCAGCACTCTGTTGGTGGAAGAGTCTCCACCACCTCAGCAATCGCTTGTACAGCAAGATTGGTAAACTTGGTTTTCTGTAGCTCAACCTCCTCTCTGTAGCTCAACCTCCCTCCTGCTCTGGCTCTTCTCCCCCCATTCACTGTTCCTCTCCTTCCTGCAGAACAGCAGGCTCCAGCACTGATGCAAAAAACCTCAGTTTTGCCTAGGCCTCTGAGAACTCTCTATTCACGCTCACTTGTCACGTCTCTTCACTGGGGCACCATGTGAGAGCTGGAACATGGGCCTTTGAGGGAACATGGGCAGACTTCCTTCAAACCCAAAATACGACATAGATAAATTTTAAGTTAGTAAAACCAGGAAGGCAATTGAGGAAAACTCTGACTAACCCACTTAGGTTTCAGACAAGGCTTCTCTGATAATTACAGCTATATTACTGAGGAAACTCAGAGGCACCTTTCTCTTTACTGAGTTGGCTGCCTAGATAAGTCATCTCTCATTAACAACTCAGAAAGAAGCGCTAATGTCTGAGAAAAAGGAGCCTAGATTTCTAGCCATACTCTGACCAAACTTAACTCTCTCAGATTGCTTTGAGTTGTGTGAAAAGCCACAGCAGTGGATGATACTCACTTCTTACATGGCGGCTGAATGTTTGAAGCATTTGCCTCAAAAGCAGGAGTCCAACATCAACAGAAAGGGCACAGAGTACTTACATCCAAAAAGATGGTATGAAGGTACTGTCTAGTACACAAAATCCATGGAGATAATGCAACTGAAAGCTCTCATGAGTCCATAACAGCATAGGAATATTATACTATTTACTAGGTACCATCCTGTAAAGGAGAGGTCAACATCTTGTGTCACAGAGATACCCAAGTGCACAAAGCAATTCCAGGCTCTGATTCCTGGCTTGATAGAGGAGTGTAGCTTGTGACACCCCTCTTTTTTTGGCATAACCTACTGAGTAACTTAACTAGCACATGAGCTTTTCTGACTTCCAGATTAAGTACTAAATCTGCCTCATTTTGTGTGGGGGGAACTTGGACATTACAAATTCAACTTGCTCAGCAAAGATCAAGTGCCTAGAAGTGTAGAAGGTAGGGCTTGGATAACAATCTTGTTTTACATAACTAGAAAGCTTTTATAGTCCCAGAATCGCTTGGGGCATGTAACCTATATATTGGTCTGTTGCTAGACTGTTGAACAGAGAAAGTGCATTCCCTGAGAAAAGGCAATAGCTGATAAAGGAGTTACTCTGCATGTTTGCTTCTCTACTGAAAAGTATTATTTGTCTAAGCATATTTATTGTACATTTAATTCCATTTTTGTTTGCACTTCACAGATACTGCCTACTAGCACAGATGTCCTATGTTGAAAAACATGACAATTTTGAAATGCAATTACTCGGCATATATAATGTCAACAGATGTTTTGGAAATATGTCTCATTTCCACACTCAGCAGGCTTCTGCTACTTTCTCCCACAAAACGTCCAAGGCAACAGAAGCCTCATGAGGCTAATGGTTTTGGAGCAGCCATCAGCTATCTTCGAGGATGGTTGTTTGTGAATTGCTGTGGTAGTCTCAAACATGTTCAGAGGAAATCCCTTTGACAACCAGGCTGTCCATGCCAATATCATGACTGATTTCAACCACTCTTTAAAATGACTCTGCCATGATTGCTACAAGAATGTGCATCAGTGAAAATCTGTTTAATTACTTACTCATGTAGGTTTGACTCATTTACATGAGGCCTCTTTATGTTACCTTAGAAGTGCAGAGCAGTCATAAAATGTATGTAAATGCCAAAAAAAGTCTTCCTCCATGCTATGTCCATGCTCTCTCTGAATAATCTCCCTAGCCTTAGTGCTCTGATCTTCCCCATCCTGCTGTTTTGTTGTCCCTCTTAGAGTACCCTGTGTGAAACTAAATTATTAGCTTCTTAGAGAAGGGACATGTGATTATTGGTATTGAAAGCATTCAGAGAATGCACTGAAAAAAATGCATTCAGAAGAAAAATACTCTGCTAAGGACTAAACTGATAATTTCCTCTTGTTCCCAGTGGATGGGAAAATCTTAGCTGCTATATCTCCCCTATAGTGTTGCCTAAGAATCACAGCTCCCTTTCTAATCCCTCCTCCATCTCAGGGATGACAGCTCTCAGAGGATGCAGATTACTTCTTCCCCTCTCCTCCCTCCCCACGCACATCTCCTGTCAGTTACGCTTTGTAAACGGATTCTCCCTGAGGAAGAGCTAAGGCTTCCAGATTGTTCACACGCAGGTAGCAGCCCCCAGTGCTTGCCACTCCACGATACCTGAGGTGGGCATGGGCTCCTGTACCTCCCTGATCCTCTGAGTATCCTCACAGAGCCAAATGAGGACGTACACTGATGTGATTTTAAAGTGCATTTTCTGTGATCTCCAAAACAAGTTTGCAGGGTGTGAACCAAATCTGAAAGAACAGTTGTTAAAATGTATCTTTTTATCTATGAAAATGGCAATCTGGTTTTGGATGCGGAAAATTAACATGGTCCTAAAAAAAAAAAAAAAAAAAAACTAATTAAAAATGCATTCTTAACCATAAATGTCATTAAGAGATACGCAAATAAGCCATAGGCAGCAGGTGATCTGAAAGAACATTACCAGGGAATTCATCATGGGGCACAAAAGCAGAGTAGTTAGAGCATCCTGATGTTGTGCTTGAAATGAGTCAACTTCCTTATGGACTTCTACTGTAATTTCTCCTGCCTCTCCCCCAGCACACACTTCCCCAGCCAGTCTGTGCATGCAGACAAGGTCACGGGAATGGGGAATTCAAGGACGGACAGATAAGATATTAATCACACCACCTTCTTGTCCCTTATTGGTATGCTTCGACCACGCCAGCCCAGCAAACCATCCTTAACAGGAGCCACAACCTCAAAACCTGAAATAATGCTCAGATTCAGTGAAGACAGGTAGGGGCCATCACTTCCTTTCTTTTCCATGTTGTCACATTTCCCATAGAAATCACAAAATACATTTAGGATTTTCTCTTTTCATTCCATCCATCATCCACATACATGAATGATGAAAACAGATATGAACCAACTAGTACCTATTGTACTGTACTTTACAGCAAATTATTTTCTATTTTTAAACAAAGAAAATCCTGCATAAGTATATGATATCTCTCCCATATGAGTTTATAAGGGCTTTAAAAATATTTTTTCTATAAGATTTAGAATCTGAGATTTCAGAGAGCATCTGGCAAGTCAAAGAACTTACTGTAACTTTTGCAGGAGGTCTTTTTTGCATCTAATTTTTCATCTCTTTTCTAAAACCAATGACCCACAGATACTCCAGTAACCTAGACAGCATCCAGTGCATGACAGAAAGTTAAAAAAAAAAACAAACTCAGAAGTGGTAATTTTTAAAATAACCTGCTCATAGAGATTTTTTTTCCCAGGTTGGCAAACATGCTGACATCTGAGGGCTTAAGTTTTTGATTATTTTTTTGTTTGTTGTTTCCTATGTAATGTACTGTGGATGTTTGCATTGTCTATATAAATGCCACAGGTTAATTAAGCATTATCTTTAAATGTATTTCCTTTTATCAGTTTTAATTGCAGAGGCTTTCAATTTCAAACCAAAGTCCCTTTTTGATGAAATATTTAGAAAGTAAATAGAAGCTTCAGATTTAGCTTCTTATTAATATTCACTATGTTGTATACTTTCATTGTGTCTTTTTTCTTTTCTAAAATTCATTACTTCTTCCCTCAAATTAAAATTGCTTCATGTTTATATCTATTTTTGTAGTGGACCTATTGATGTCTTCTTGTTTATATGTATATGGCTTCAGCTAGAGTACAGAGTTAATAAAGTGATGATATTGTATCTTTCTATTTCTTCCATGTTATATTATTTCTCTTTGCTCATTACTGTGGAGATTTATAGAGAGCTGTCCAATACTGTGCTTCCAACTCCGTGGTCGCTTAATATATCGGGCTTAATTATATGAATGTCACATCTGGCATCTCAGCTGTTTCCAATTGGACTAAGTCTCATATGTTGCAAAAAGAGTATGTTTTATTCTTTGGAGTTGAGAGACAGATACCCAAAGTCACCTCTTTTGTGGTGTTTAATCAGTTGATATCAATCTTCTTTGTTTTTTCATACAAAATAGCTTGGTCGGGATGCTGGTGATGTAACAGATGTAATAATCTTTGAGATAAAGCCCGTATTTCTGGAGGCGTCTCCATGTATTAAGAAAGTGTACCTCCCTGGAGAATATCGAATAATGTAGGTGTAGCACTACTCAACCATTTGATGACTTCATCTGCTCATTATGAATAATCAGAGCCAGATTTTTAAACATTTTATTTTTATCTTTTATTCCTCCATGTTTCAGGAGTCTCCTCACCACATGGCCAAGCAATCAAGTTCACCTACTTAGCCTTCTCAGCTGTGCACAAAGACATATAGGTTTTATTTCATTTTTTGGCTCTTTTATTTAACTTTGTCTTCTGACACACCATTAACTTTCCAGGATATTCCTTCGTGAACAGCACCTGTTCCTCCCCTAGTTCAATTGTAATTTTCCTTATCTCATATGACTGATGTCTTTGGCAGATGTCTTTGTCTGACCTGAATACTCTTTAGCACCTGTCAGCCTTCTCTTGCTCCTGCTTTATATAATCTCCCTAAACACTGTCACTTCTCTGTGGTAGCACTTCAGCTCTATTAGGCAAAGATGAAACATCACTTTCTGTAGAGGCTTTTTGTTCTTCAAAACTTTCTATAATTCCAAATACATTTAAATCCCTTGTCTTTACATCAGTTCTCCTACCACAGTTCTAAGATTTTTAATGCTTCCCCTGTGCTGCATGTGTTGGTAAACCGTGATAAATTTCATTACACTGTTACATAGGGGTGCACTTTTTGCCTGGTAACTTAACTTCTGAAACACTCATTTCTGTTCATATTTCCAAAACCGTAGGTCCAAATTCAGACTCCAGCCAGAAGTGTCCCAGGTCTTGCCAGAATTTTATCAACAACTCAGGAAATAACCCATCTCGATACTTATTGTACATACCTTCCCAATCATCACCTACCTACTAAGTGACAGACTCAGACTAATGACTGAATTTCCCACTGCCAAATCCATCTGCTGGTGTTACAGGACTAACAACTTCATGACTTACAGAGGGTCCGGTCTGAACTGCCGACCACTGAAATCTTCCACAGAAAAAAAAATTACAATCAACGAGCAAACAAAATGTGCAAATTTTCTTTCAAAACACATTCTTTTAGAAAGTCTCAGTTTATTATGACTGATATGGATTGCACTTTTTTTTTTTTTTTTTGCATATTTAAATGATTTTTGTATTCCTTGCAAACATCACAGGCAAGGAACTGAATTTTAAGTGGTAGTGGTGCAGTTCTCCATCTACATTCATTTTTCATATAATTTTCCCTTGTGGTAGTTTCCCTCAGGCTAGAGCACAGGCAACTAATCGTCCCAGTAGAAAAACTTTGGATTAAAAGAATTCCAAGTCCATTACAAAAGTCCTAATGAAAGTGTTTACTTTCAAAGTCAGGTCTAGCAATCAAACACAGTTCCTACTCAGGCTGCAGTCAATCTTAGAAGTCAGGCAAGGACTGACTTTAGAATATAAAGCAAATATTCTGCACATTGGAAGTTCAGAGAACTCTTCAGTTTCTCCAGTTACAAGCCCAAGCTAAATGCTGCTACTCCAGATTGAATCTCACAGCCTCTCATCCATATTCACAGTGACTGTTTGGGAATATCTTTGAACAAGCAGTGAAATGGGCAAGAAAAGTTGTTCTGGACTCAAAGACACTATTAAAAATAGACTAAATTGCCTTACTATTCCCATGGGGTAGGCTGACATTTCAAATTGTAATTTGGAAAAATGAGAGAAGACATACCATTGACATGAAAAGGGATGAGGGGGGGCTGAAGAAGAAAGAAAAGGGTGAAGTGAAGCTGGGATAAAAAAGCTGTGAAAGGCAAAATGGCCAGATTTCCCCTTTACCAGTAATCTTCTAACATATAAATCACTAGACTATTTCTCCTGTAGAGATAATCACAATTTTTTTCTTCCTCTGTAAAGGCCATATAAAAATTCAATAAAAGCACCTCTCAGGCAAACTGTAAGTTCTTTTCTTTACAGGTCGTCTTTTTAAATTTTCAATTTCTGATCCTTTTTATTTTCTGTCAGATGTAGATAGAAACAGACCAGATCTCAGCTGTTATAAATATCATAGGCTGCAGAGAGCATCATCAATACAGCCTAGTCAAAAGAAACTACCCTTGGATATCCCATAGATGTCGTTCATCTGTTCTTGCACTGGTTTTGATACTGCAGCAGAAATAAACCTGCCCTTGTGCATGTTCTGAAAAGCTCACTCCATCACTTCACAATTAGGTCCTGATGTTGCAAAGAACAGAGGACCCTCTGCAGCCCACGAGAACTGAGGGTTTTCAACACCATGAGGGACTGAAATTTTTAATTATCAAAGCTACAGGCCTTGGGCAACATCATTCCCAAACTCAGAGCTATTATTTCCAGCAGTTCTTCTGATGAAGTATAAGCAAGCAGCTCTAGAGTCTTTTACACAGTGGGAAATTTAGAAGTAGTTGCATTGCAAATGATTTCCTACAAGCAAAAAGACACCAATAAACACAAAACCGTGATTTTCGATTTTCAGAAATGACCTAATGAACTAAGACAGTGAAGCTAATGTGCCCCAATTATGTTGGGGAGGAGAGGAAAGAGGAAGAAGAAATGAAAAAACAAAGAGAAAACTTGAATTATAAATGGGTCTGATTTCACCCTTCTAACACCCCATTTTAATTCACAGTGAACTAGTCAGCAGCTGAAAACAGACTGCAATTTTCTAGCCACTGAGCTAGCAAGTTTTAAAGGTGCATGGAAGGAGCATGCTTTAAAGGCAGCATTGAAACACCATCTCAGCCAGTGTTCCTGAAGGCAATGTCCCTGGAGCAGGAAAAGAAATACATTCTACATTTTTTAATTCCATTTTTCTCATCAAAACCTGACTAAGCTCTTCCCTAGTGTCCTGGTTTCAGCTGGGATAGAGTTAATTTTCTTCCTAGTAGCTGGTATAGTGCTGTGGTTTGGATTTAGTACGAGGATAATGTTGATAAAACATTGATGGTTTTAGTTGTTACTAAGTAATGCTTATACTAAGTCAAGGACTTTTCAGCTTCCCACGCTTTGTCAGTGAGGAGGTGCACAAGAAGCTTAGAGGGAGCATAACCAGGACAGCTAATCCAAACTGGCCAAAAGGTTACTCTGTACCATATGATATCATGCTCAGTATATAAAGTGGGGGGAGACGGCTGGGGGAGGGGGGGTCACTGCTCGGGAACAGGCTGGGGATTGGTCAATGAGTGGTGAGCAATTGCGTTGTGCGTCACTTGCTTTGTATATTCTCTTATCATCATCATTACTATTATTATTATTATTCTCTCTTTCTTTGCTAACCTGTTAAACTGTCTTTAGCTCAGCTCACAGGGGGTGTTTTTTTTTAGTTCTGCCCTCTGTCCCACTGGAGTCTGGGGGCAGGGAGTAAGCAGCTGTGTGGTGCTTAGTTGCCGACTGGGGTTAAACCATGACAGTCCTTTTTGGCACCCAACAAGGGGCTTGAAGGGTAGAGACATAATGAAAGATCTGACCAGAGTATGTTAAAACAAATTTGTTACAAGTACTCATTATATTAGTTTAATAGTTCGTGGTCATAAAGTTGATTTATTTGCTCTCAAAGTTGTTGCACTTGTTTTCGGTGTTTTTCTATGTAACACCTTACTTGCAATATATGTTCCCTGTTGTGTTGTTTATCATCTCTAGGAAAGGGGTTAAAGTTATAATTTTGTTGTACTTTGTAATACTGGCTTATGATATGACAAACTTGTTGGTCATGAGACTAATCTGGTATTTGTACTCAGCATTGTCATCATCTTTGGGAGCCACCTATCAGAAATTATTAATAATTACACTTCTTTTTCTATGGGGGGGGAGACCTTCCTTCATCTTCCCCTTCTCCTCCAGGCTAGAAGGAGATAGCTCTTGGGAATGTTGAATATCTTTGGGATGTTCAAACCAGCATGTTCCTATTGCTATGTCTCCTGACCATGGCTCAGTCTTGTTTAGGGATAAACAATTATTTAAGAATACCACCCAGAGATCAACCAACCCCTGCAACAAGCACAGAGGCTACTCAAATGCTAGTGATGGGCATTGTGGTTCCTCCATCTCCCACGACAGACACTGCAGCTACTCAAATTCCAGTGACAGGCACTATGATTACTCCAACCCCCCCATGACAGGCACTGCAGCTACTCAAACTCCTGCAACAGCTGCAGCTGAACCAGAGAATCAATCCATGCTTGTATCAGTCGCTTCTATGCAAAAGAAGGAATGTTGGAAGCAGAAGTCTGCTCATTTAGTGAATGATGAAGATTCTTCTAAGAGGGGGCAGGAGGAAGAAATGGAGAAGACAGACTACTCCAAAGCAAGGCCATCACAAGAATGGGAGAGAGAAGAGGAAGAACAGATAAATGAGACAGTAATCACCTGATCCTTATCCCTGAGTGAGCTGTGAGATATACAAAAATATTTCAACTGTCATCCAGATAAGCACATGTTCACCTGGCTGCTCCAATGCTGGGATAACAGGGCCAGTAGCCTGGAAGCCAAGCAGTTGGAATCCCTTTCTAGGGGAGGGGGTATTGACAAAGCAATTGGAAAAGGAGCACAAGTCCTCAGCCTCTGGAGGCAACTCCTGTCAGGTGTGAAGGAAAGGTATCTCTTCAAGGAAGATGTTATATGTCACCCAGGCAAGTAAACTACCATCGAGAGGGGTATCCAGTACCTGAGGGAATTAGCCTTGCTGGAGGTGATTTATGACAACCTGGACAACAAGCAGTTATCTAAAGATCCAGACGATGTCAAGTGCATGCGACCCGTGTGGTGGAAGTTTGTACAGAGCATACCATCATTGTATGCCAACTTATTGTCAGTAATGGAGCACATGAGGGATGAGCGCGTGATCC
>KL269054.1:0-12008 GCA_000699545.1 Podiceps cristatus | reverse complement strand
CATTTCTGTTCTGAAAGGGCTGTCAGGCACTGGAACAGGCTGCCCAGGGAGGTGGTTGAGTCACTATCCCTGGAGGTGCTTAGGGACGTGGCTTAGTAATGGTCAGGCACAGTTGGACTCAATGATCTTAAAGGTCCTTTACAACCAAAAGATTCTATTATTCTATGATAAAATAAAAATGTCATCATTAAAGATATTCACAGGGAAATGGACTGACAAAGGGAATCATTGTCAAATATGCACCCAGCATCCTGGAAGCAAGGCCATATTTAAAGAAAAAATACTAACAGTTCAACAACTTCTTGTGAACTAATTGCAAAATATTTGAGGCTTCTGGAAGACTAGCCCATAACAGCTAAGGTATTTTTATGTATTGAGAAGCCTACTCTTGATTTAGTTTGTCTTTATCTAAATCATAGAATCATAGAATGGTTTGGGTTGGAAGGGACCTTAAAGATCATCTAGTTCCAACCCCCCTGCTACGGGCAGGGACACCCTCCGCTAGATCAGGTTGTCCATAGCCTAATCCAGCCTGGTCTTAAACACCTCCAGGGATGAGGCGTCAACAACAACTCTGGGCAACCGGTTCAGTGCCTCACCACCCTCAGAGTGAAGAATCTCTTCCTAATATCTAATCTACCCTCTTTCAACTTCAGACCGTTATCCCTCATGCTATCACTGCACTCCCTGACAAAGAGGCCCTCCCCAGCTTTCCTGTAAGCCCCAAGGGAGAATACTTATAACCACAGAATCAGAATCACAGAATGGTTTGGGTCAGAAGGGATCTTCAAAGATAAACCTAGTCCAGCCTCTTTGCCATGGGCAGGGACATCTTTCACGTTACTCAAAACCCCACCCAACCTGGCCTTGATCACTTCCAGGCATGGGGCATTCACAACTTCTCTGGGCAACCTGGTCCAGTGCCTCACCAGCCTCATTATGAAAAAAGTTCTTCCTTATGTCCAGTCTGAATCTACCCTCTTTCAGTTTAATACCATTGCCCCTTGTCCTGTCACTACATACCCTTGTAAAAAGTCCCTCTCTAGCTTTCCTATAAGCCCCCTTTTTACATTGGAGGGCCGCAACATGGTCTCCTTGCATCCTTTACTTGTCCAGGCTGAACAACCCCAACTCTCTCAGCCTGTCTTCATAGGAGAGGTGCTCCAGCCCTCGGATCATCTTTGTGGCCTCCTCTGGACTCACTCTTGACAGATCCATGTCCTTCCTGTGCTGAGGAGTCCAGAACTGAACACAGGACTCCAGGTGGGGTCCCATGACAGCAGAGTCATCAGCTCCCTCGACCTGCTGGTTACATTTCTTTGGATGCAGCCCAGGACACAGTTGGCCTTCTGGGCTGCAAGTGTGCATTGCCAGCTCATCTTTGTGGCCTCCTCTGGACTCACTCTTGACAGATCCATGTCCTTCCTGTGCTGAGGAGTCCAGAACTGAACACAGGACTCCAGGTGGGGTCCCATGACAGCAGAGTCATCAGCTCCCTCGACCTGCTGGTTACATTTCTTTGGATGCAGCCCAGGACACAGTTGGCCTTCTGGGCTGCAAGTGTGCATTGCCAGCTCATATTAAGCTTCTCATCCACCAGCACCCCCAAGTCCTTCTCTTCAGAACTACTCTCAATCCATTCTCTGCCTCACCTGTATTTGTGCTTGGGATTGGCTGACCCAGGTGCAGGACCTTGCCCTTGGCCTTGTTGAACTTCACAAGGTTAGCACAGGCCCACCTTTCAAGGTGCCTCTGGATGGCATCCCTTCCCTCCAGTGTGTTGACCGCTCCACACAGCTCGGTGTCATCGGCAAACTTGCTGAGGGTGCACTCAATCCCGTTGTCCGTATCCGCAACAAAGATGTTAAACAACACTGGTCCCAATACTGACCCTCGAGGAATGCCACTCATCACTGGTCTCCACCTGGACATTGAGCCGTTGACCACAACTCTTTGAGTGTGGCTATCCAGCCAATTCCTTATGCACTGATTGGTCTGTCCATCAAGTCCGTATCTCTCCAATATAGAGACCAGAATGTCGTACGGAACAGTATCAAATGCTTTGCACAGTCCGGGTAGATGATGTCAGTTGTTCTTCCTTTATCCACCAATGCTGTAGCCCCATCATAGAAGGCCACCAAATTTGCCAGGCCTGATCTGCCCTTAGTGAAGCCATGCTGGTTGTCACCATATCACCTCCGTATTTTCTATGTGCCTCAGCAGAGTTTCCAGGAGGATCTGTTCCATGATCTTACCAGGCGAAGGGGTGAGACTGACTGCCCTGTACTTCCCCGGGTATTCCTTTTTTCCTTTTTTAAAAATGGGAGTTATGTTTCCCCTTTTCCAGTCAGTGGGAACTTCACCAGACTGCCATGACTTCTCAAATATGATGGATGAATATAGAAAGTCTGTTTGAATGAATATACAAACTCTGTTTGAATGAATATACAAAGTCTGTTTAACGGTAAGCTTGCTGTCACTTTACAAAAACCTTTAGAAGTGTTGTGGTTAGGAACTAGGACACAACAATAATCATACAAACAGGTGAAGATTCATAATAAAATGTGCATCTGCCTTTTTGTCCACCAGGTAAAATCACCAGATAACCAGAGTTCCTTATGCACAGTGGCTTGAATTTTTTGGCTCAGAACTGGCAAAAAATGCTGCCTAGCAAATGGGGTTTTCTGTTGATTTTCCCCCAGATTCCATCAGTCAATAGCAGATGGAATCTCATTTTTCTAACAATGACTATAGGCTTAGAATAACAACTCTTACATTTCCAACAGAGATGATGGAAAGCAACAACAACAACTAAAAAAAAAAAATCCCACACAAACATTCTGGCCATCTGGACACTGAAATGCAGAACTAATGCTTCTCTACAGCTAGGCTCTTGTAACATGCCCACAGTCTCACTGTGGGTAGAATTAGGCACTGTATTTTTACAAACTATCATATGTAGAAAATAACATAACTTGATATTCATATAGTTTTCTATAAATATAGGAAATGTTAATAAACCTGATGGTTTCCTAAAAGTTTATGGAGATGCAGCCAAAACTATGACATCTGTTCGTAAAATGCGAAAAAGCTTACATGTGAGAAATAGCTCAAATAATTAGTACTTTTAAAATTAAAACAGCTACTGCTGCAAAGATCTGCAAACTTGGTACAAACTAATCTTTTGTTTGAAGTCTGGTAGAGCAGCATTTACATTACAGTCAGAGAATGAGAAAAATTGACAGTCTTGACCTATTTTGCAGCTAGGACCGAGCAGAAGAGTGCTGTAAGCACTTTTAGATTGCTGAGATATGTTACTATGACAAAATATTCCACTCTTTCAGAACATAATTCACCTTAATACCGGTGTGTTTGTAAATATTAATTAGGGCTAATGACCCCCACTTTGAAGTAAGTAATTACTATTACAATGATGATAAAGTAGAGTTCTAATAACGTACAGAAGAATCTTGAAAATGGCATCAAAGAAATCTCTTTTCACACACATTTTTCTAACTGAGGTAGCAGAAACGAAACTGCATAGATATACCCCTGACTTTGAATTTTGACTTTGAACTTGTCAACTGTGTCTTCTTTGGACAAATCCATTATATAGAATCAAGTGATTGTATATTCATTGAGGAATATTTACTGAAATTTGCCCCACCCTCCCACCCCCCGCCCTGGGAAGAGCGCAGAGAAATCCTACCTTCTCCTTTTCCCATTTTTTTAAAGAATTATTGAAACACACACACACACACAAAGAATGGGAACATTTAATTTCATTTTGGCCAAAGCAACTCAACTGGTCCTCAGTTGCTTGCATTTTTTGCCTTTCTTTGCCAAAAAACAACAAAAAATATTTCCAGTTAATATTAAATTTTAATTTTTAGAATATTTTAGGGAAGGAACTATTAATAATTCACATAACTCCCCTACTGTACTGACCCTCTTTAAGATGTTGTAGAGCTCTACCTCCTCGGGGAAATGGGTGTTATGTCTTCCAGAGCTCTTTGATGCACTGATGAACATGTCTTACACATCATCCCTTAGAAACCTATATAAATGTGCTAACTAGCCTAGGCAGGCATCTTTGGCACTTGGTAGCACTGGATGAGCACAACACATTAGAAATAGTTTATAACAGGGACAATCCCATCAGAAGACTACAGGAATGACAGTTGTGCTCATTCCCTCCAAGAGTATTGTAAAAAAAGGTGAGTTCTCATACATTCTCAAGCATCTTCCTCACTGGGGGGAACAGCTGTGTTTAAGACAATATGGTTTTAGCAGAACTGCAAAAAAGAATAATTTGAAAACACAGAAAAGAGATTTCAGGCCTATCTTTACATAAAATAATAGGGAATCAAGATTAACAACTGAAGCAAACACATCTTACAGACCGCTAGAAGAAATTTTCCCATTTCTTAGCCATATTAATTGAAAAGGTTTGGATATACTTGTGTAAATACAGTTTATTCTAAAATTTAAACATTAATCCTTTCCTAAGAATTATATTTCTCTCTCATTCTTTTCACGAACTTTCAATTTTCTAAGTCAGTCAATATTTTGAAATGCAGCTTTTGTGAAAGATCTCTCACATGACCTATGACTTTGCAATTGTGATATCTGTTATCTAGGTGTTGTATAAGCTCTATTTAATTTCCACTCATATTCTTTCTCACTGAGGACCAAGACATAACATGGTATTGTGAGGGGCTAATTAAGAGACTGGTGGTGACATTTTAGCAAATCCAATTCCCTGCTGGGAGATATCCTTTAATTCCCTCTTTCATAATTTTTGGACTAGAAAGACACAGCCAAGAAAACAAAGCCTTTTTCTAGACAGTTATTTTGAGGAACTCAGGTTTTTAACAACTGATCAGGTAAACACAGCAAACCAGAAACAATGACAACAAGAAAACCTTTAACAACGCTCTAACCCTGAATCAACACTGAGCTTTTTACCTGTCAATAGAAATGCAGGTGCTAATGCCCATATTACCACATAGTGCTGAGTATTTCCTAATCATCAAGTCTTTCGCATGGTGTAAATCTGGAGTTCTTATACAACATAACAGCCACATTTCCAATTAAAATACTTGCCAGAAATTCCTCAGAAACTTTCCAGGCCACAATGTCCGACCATACAAGCATAAAAAAGCATGAGGAAATGCCTAGAATCTGACTAAGTGAACCTGGAAAACTCCTTACTGAAAGAACATTTTATAAATGGACCTTTTCTTAAGCACTATGAGTGCTTTAGTTACAATGAATAAGAGTGGACAGGTAAAGCAATTTAAAATGCTACACTTCTGGAACAATAAAATGTGTAAGCAGTAGAGGAAATGTTTATTTACTTTAATAAAAAGTATATTTTTTCAAACAGATTTTTTTCTTCTCCCATTTATCACATTTCTGCAAGATATCTGTATTCGACTTGTTGGCTTTTTTTCAGCAAAATACACCTGAAATGCTTCACCCTTGGTAAAAACAGACGACCTGTCAAAGCCTCATACCCTCAATGGACCTGACATGGTAGGTGATGCAATCATGTGGGCAGTGACCTTTTCAATTTAAATCGAATGTGTCTTGCGAGGACAATGCTGGATTCGTCTTTCAGTTCCTCTTTACGTGTTCTCTGCCCCCTACTGAGACAAAATTACAATCTCTATTTCCAGCATTCAGTCTGGAGACAGAGTTGGACACAAACCCCTGTCTCCGGGTGGCTTTCTTCTTGTCTCATATGGTTATTTCCGATGATTATTTTTGCTATTTAGCATTTTCTAGAATGGGACTTGAAGCACAAACCTTTCTACCGAAACCTGGCTCACACTTTTCATACAGCTCTAGAGTAGCTGCAAACCTGAGGGTTGGTTTAACCTGGCTGAACAAAGAGCTCAACTGCGAGCCTTAGAGTGTATCTGTATTTCTCTAGCACATGTTTGCAGTTGGTGTTTTAACTGAAGCCAGTCTGAATGTTTCCCAAACAAACTCTCCAGGGAAGTTTTCCTGCACCACTAAGACTGCATCTGCCAACTCATGCTTTTTGATCACTTAGTTCAAACACTTCATGGGCAAAAATTTCTCCTGTGCCAAAATCTGCTAAGGTTATGGTTCCCTGCATCTGCGATGCACAGGCAAGTCATGGGGTTGCCCTTGCTTGTGCCAGCTTACAGCCAAGCCTGGCTGGAGCGCAGGTGTTGTATGAACAATGTGGGTTTTAGACCTGATGTCTCCTTTCTTATTTTTTAAACTTTCATAAATGTTTTCGCTTAGTGTCCCCTTTCACATCCTGAGCTTCCATAAATAAGGTGTGCAATTGCCAAGAAACAATTTACTGGTGAAGGACAGAACATCAGATACCATGGGACTAACCAAGAGCGGAATTCAAAATACCCAAGAGCAGAGGAGACGAAACATAAAACTTCAATAGAGCGCCCAAGGATGGTGCGTCCTTGTTAGAGCCTGATGAGGTTAAACCCGTGATTAGTTTGGACTTTTAGCATGAGAAACTGAACTTTGTGCGAACTTAGCTCATTAACATAGTAAAAATCACGCCTCTAGGCTGTAGTCGCCCCCTACTCGCAGAAGACCCTTCCTCGTAGAGCATGCGTAGTGAATTAAATGTGTACCGTGCCTTTAATTAAGAGACGAGAAATGTAATGACCAATGACAGAGGAAAATAATTGTGGGTAACTGTAAAAATACTGATAATGGTGGATGAAAGTGTCCAAATATTAACCATATGTTAGCCAAGGTGTACCATCTTAGTGGAATTACCACCAAGCACCCAGGCTTGCGCAACCCTAAAATAAATAATCAATGTCTCTCCTGAATGTGTGATTTTTGGCATATCACACACTGGGCAACCGATCCACTTTTTCAGACAACACAGGCGCCCCCCAAACACCCCTTCTCTCACTTTCTGCTCACTGGGAGACGGGTGCCAGCTCCTGCCTGCCAGAGAGTGATCGGATGCAATCTCTATCTGGCAGTGCTGGGTTGCCCCAGAGGGACTACGCTGGAGGTATAGTCTGATTTTTAAGACTGCTGCAATAAGGAAAGGGAAGGACTTTGAAGCTGTTCTGAAGGGGTATTCTGATTACAAGAGAACTGCATGGACATATGGATTCCAAACATCAGTGTTGCCTGATGCTAATGTGAAAATTCAGCTCCCTGGGCCAGCAGAAAGTAATTTTATGTACTGTACTTTGGTTTCTCACACTGGAAAATAATCAGTCATGCCAAAAGCATAGGAGTCATCACCGGCTTACATCCAACCAGGATGGTACTGATACCTTTCACTGTACCGGGGGGAGTCTTGGGCCAGTTCTACAAACTGATACACAGGTCTGCTTTCCCATGAAAATCAAGCGTTTTAATTTGCTACCTAAAGGATTGCAAGGTCCTTGACACACTAATCTCTTTTCTCAAAAGTATATTATTTCTTGAATCTGGTACTTATACAAAGTTTTAACAAGATTATAGTATAGGGTTGTAAGACTAAACAAGCTGTGATCAAACCCAATAAGCTTATTTAGTTTTATTCTTTACTGCCCAGAAGGAGCATATAAACAAATGTGGTGCTAGGGCCTAAAAATGATACTGCCAATATCAGTAGTTTTTTAAAAAAAAAAAGGGGGGGGGGGGGAAGAAGGGAAAAAAAAAAAAAAAAAAGAAAAAAGGAGGATTAAGTACTTAAGCTTTTCATTTTTAATTTTACTTAAAAGGTGAAGTAAACTCTATACACATGCATAGGTAGTTTAGAGTGAGGTCTGGCTACAGCAGTAATTTTAGCAGATATTCATCTGGACATAGTGGACTATGTGGACTACAAATACAGAGCTTGCTTCAGTTTAGGGTTTCTCGAAGTAAAACCCTGAGCCTCTTAACACCCATGTCTTTGAACAGGCCTACTGAGTTTAAGGCGGCTCACACATGTTAGCACTGCAGATTCAACACCTAAATTTAGTGCTATTGCATCCAATGAAAAATGCATTATACGTCAGGTGGTAATATTTCAAGACTTGGTACAAGAAAGTGCTCTGGGAAGAAAATGGTATGTAACTTTCATGAGCTGTAACAGTTATATAAAGCTACATAAAGCAGAGATGACTCAATTTACACCAAAAGTTATTCAGAAATAGATAACTTTGTATTTTTATGTAATTATCTATCATACTCTACTATACGGTGAGTATATAAACTAGGCAAAATGTATTCCGAGATGAATGTTTAAAAGCTGACTAGAGACATCAAGTGTCTTGTTTTGGGCCAGGCGACTACCTCTGTCAATTTTTAAGCTCACAGGGTATCAGAAGCTGGGACCCAGCAAGGGACTTATGCAAAACCATTCCTGAAAATGTAGTCAAAATGTCTGATTTACAAGAACAGAAAAATACATATTTAAACAACTCTGCCAAAATATCAGCTCTTCGTTTTCCAGTTTACTTCGCTCCAACTTAAGCTCTAAAGCATACAAGTTCAGTAAGGCCAACTTCAACCTATGGCATAGCACGTTATGAGAAAATGGCATCCTATATAGCACCATATTAACTGTGTTAAAAAGCTGCCCTAAAGAGTATATATGGTGGATTATATTCCTCTTGTGAATACTCTTACATGTATTTATTATGTGGACATGAATACTTGCTCTGTCTCGATTCCAATGTGCTGGGTGCTGTACAAAACTAAGAAAAAGAGTGACTATACTAAAACCTTTATAATCTAAACTGAAAATGTATGTATCTATTTAAGAAGCATTGTGAATGTTGCTGTGAAACTGCACACGTAAATAAGCTGTACAGGTCCCTGAATACGAGAACACAAAGTACGGTGTTTTGACAGCATGATGGAAGAAAAATTAACAGAAAATCAGAAGCAAGCAGGAAGACAATACAGCAATAAAGCTACTGTTCGCATAAAACACATGGGAGTTGTCCTTCGAAATCTGTTATTTTGTATGAAAATGCTGTATGTTCCCATCCATTTCTTAATCAGTATGTCCTTTCTGAAACAGAAGTTGATACATTTTGGCGTAGGTTTATCCATTTTAAGATTTGCATAGGCATTTTGCTTCTGACGGTTATGTTGTCACACACATTATTTTGCTTTCCAACCAGACCAGCCTGGAGGTGTACCTGAGTATCTTCACAGTACCTTGAAATTGCTCAAAATACACCCTAACTAAATGTAATAGAAGAATAACGCTGGACAGGACCTCCAGAAATTATACAAAATGTAACTAATGGCATTTGTCATTAACCTGTAACTAAAAGTTCTTACAATGAATATCTAGAGACTTTTTCTTGGTAGACTGTAACAATACTTAATTGTTCTTACAGAATTTCTTATGTCAACTTCTACTTTCCCTGGCTATAAATAAAGTATATTACTACGTATTCATCCCTTCAATTCGCATAAAGGAGGTTTTATAGTTTTTCTAACAACCTGCTACAGGTGGACAAATCATCCTTTACTCCCCAAATCTTCACTTTTTATCATCAAATAGAAAATTATTTTGACTTTGCATCATCAGTCATCTGTTCTTCATTGTTACAATCTTTTATGATAGCATGTGGATATTTTGCATCCACCTGAAAGCTTAGTGCCCAAATCTGGACAAAGTATATCACCTAAGGACTTGTAATTATTTGACTTTACTCATTAGTAAATTAAATTCCTCTTAGAACATGGTAAAACAGTGCTTATAGTCTGCTGCAACCCCCCAGGCCTCCTCAGTCTGCTTCTGTTGTACCAGTTATTCCACAGTTTGTACTTGTGGAAGGTCTGCTCCTTTTATTTCTGAGGTGATATACTTTTCATATTCTTTCTGCAATTCATGAAATGATGTGCTCATTCTTAAAACTTTTTTTTTTTTTTTTTTTTCGGTTGCATCAGCTAAGTCACCACCTTCTGTTAGGAAGGATTTCCACTGCACTTCATCTGAACAACATACTTCTAAGTGTTTGACACCGACTGACTGTAGCCTTGCAGTAAGTTGAATCTCTGTTTTTAATAGGATGACATAAAAGTAAGATCATCCTATTCTACCATGACCATCATAAAAAGCTCAAGAAAATACCTTCTAAAACTTTCTTTTTAACTAAACTCATTTCAACTGTATTTTGTGGTATTCTCTTTTTAGTCACTTTTATGTTTGTCTTTGAAACCCAATCAAGAATGGGGCTCCTCCGTGCGGTTGGCACTGCTCAAACACGGAATACTAACCCTACAGAGCTCTGCAAGCAATGTGCTTCAGAAGAGCACAGGACAGAGAAACGGGGTATAAAACAAAGGAATAGCAAAAAAGCATAATGGTTGTATATGGAGGGCGAGAACGAGACTATCAGGAAAAGAAAAAAAAAAAAAAAGTCAAAATGACTGGATGGGGGACATGGCACTGGAAAAGGTAAAGGGACAGGAGTTGAAGGGAAGTGAGCCGAGGAGAACATGAAAGAAGGAGCGGGGGAAAAAAATGTGACCCAGCAAAGACAGGACAGATGAAGTCTGGTTAGAACTGCAGAATCTCTGAACGCCTGAGGCTTTTTGCTGTCGCATTTCTGCAGCCATGCCTGCCTGCCGGCATCTGCAGACATTCTCACCCCAGCATTTTTTGAACGCAGATTAACGCAAAATACCTGGTAAACAGTGCTGACCTCACCCACAGACACCCTTCTTGTTTTGTGCTACACGGAGCCTCATCGTATCTGCTTAGGAAGGACAACTGAAGGACAAAAGTGTCTATTCAATGGGAGGGACAAGAATTGGCCCTCAAATCCAGAACACATCGGAACAACATGGAATGTTTCTGCATTTTTATGCAAATGTTGCTTGGTTAGGGTTATCTACTCATTGTTGTACTGCTATCTGCCAGGCCTTAAAGAATTAACTTCTGTGCAGAGCGTAAGGATCCTGGGAGGGGTAGGAAGAGAGAAGCCATTAACGGCTCCCTGCCACCGCATAGGTCACACAATGGCTGAACGCAGCAGTAGTTAGAGCCAGCATGAAAGGCGTTCTTAATCACATTTAAAAGGGGCCGGGTGGAAAGCAAGCAGGAAATACTAGCACCAAGGCAGTCTTTAAAAATTACGGCGCAAAAGTAGCTTACTGAATAGGAACTCAAGAAAGCTTGCCTGCAGAAGGAGGCAACTGTGAGATACTGGGGCTAAACAGGCCAAACAATACGGAATTCGGGAAGAAACCTACATAGCTTAGAGAGAAAAGTCCAGGAACACGGATCTGAAAAACTATAAATCTTCTGGTGTGACTGGACAATAGGCTCACGGTGTTTGTTAGTAGCAGAGCTTTGCACCTTGTTTGTGCTAATTGAAGCAAAGAGCACTTACTTCAGAAATTACCTTCAAAGGCTGCAATCTCTGACTGTTACTGCTACTATGAAGGGGCAAAACAAAGCGCACCCAAACGGGGAGATAACCTTCAACTATTAGGAGTCTCAGGAGAGCAAGTACAGGTGAGCTGTTTAGCACAGGTAATAGGGACAGTTAACGGATTTATTTTTATTTTTTAAGCGGGAGAACTTTTCAAAAGGGCTACCAGATAGTGCAATAAAAGGCTAGAAGAGAATGGTTTTGCGTTCCTATATTAAAGGAAATATTAAAAACACATGGAGTCACTGAGGGTTCTAACACAAATGGGATCGGAAACAGATGAACGTCCGTTAAAAAATGTAATGGCACATTCCTATTTTTGACGACGATACTTTGGAAACACTTAATTTTAAATTCAAAGCATTAACGCTGGTTTATGCCATCATTAGGCAGTGAAACATTTTAAAACCGTGTTATCAGAAATCCCAGGACAGGTAAAAGTTTTCCAAATTATTACCTGAAAATCGTTCAAAATATTTGTACATTTTATAAAGAAAAACGTGATGAACATCGTTTGAAGGTTAAAACTAGGTAACACAACTGGGGAATAGGTCTATGCCTCGCGAGTACGGTATCAGTTCCTCTTACCTACTGCTGAAGGGTTTGGGGGGGGGG
>KL269053.1:12229-22499 GCA_000699545.1 Podiceps cristatus | reverse complement strand
TTTGGGGTTAAACCATGACACTTAAATTCTCAAATTAAATCAAGATAGCCTAATGTAAAGAGAATGTATGGGGAAATACTAGGTCTAAACAATTTTGACAAGAAGAAAGAATTAGACAGACCTCTCTGTTTTGCTAACAACACTACGTATCATGATGGCCGGTTTAATATTAAAAATATATGTATGTGTCTGGTACAGTGGGTTGGGTTGTTTTATCTTTTAAGCTCCTATTAAATAAGAGGAATTTTCTAAAATCCTATTTTAGATCACAAAGCCAATCATTGCCTGTTTCTCCTAACCTGCCACAATGTTCACTGCCATTCAAGAGCAGGCTTTCTGGCAGATATTTTTTGCTATTCTATTATCCGTGGAACTCCTATTTGTTTTGAACACTCTCTACCCACAAAGTGACAAACTAAGAATGGCTAATTCTTGGCAATTACGATTTCAGTGCCTTTTCTACTGGCACAAAGAAATCTTTCAGAAAAACAATTGTTTGGCTGCTCGGTTCTTTATCTGAAGCACTACAATCATGTTTCCTCTTCTATTAGTACATCAAGCCTTTATATGTTTATTCTTAGAAAAATACATAACATATCGTTTTGTTGTTATGCTTCATATTTGTTAGATAAATAAAATCAGACTTTTAATGAAAATCCTTTTGGGGATATAAATAGAAGTATTAAAAATTATTTTAAGTCTGTCAATGTTTCAATTCTGACCTTCCCCATCCCTTCACCTAATTTGTCACTTAGCCTGAAACTTTCACTCCAGTCAAAACAGACAGGTTCTGATTTATATCTGCCAGGGAGCTGGCCTGTTTCTGGCATCTTTATCTTTCTATTATATAAAGAAATCTTCATCTTGTACCACAACAAACCACTAATTTTCCTCAGGAGTGCCGAACCAATCCCAGCAGCTTGCTTTATGCTTTCTCAAACTACTTATTCATGTACCTTTCTTGAGACCTGAAGACTCTTACTGAGTGGAGAACAACAGACAGGTGTTGCTGTACTTTACCCACCCACAAACTTCTTCCCCCTTTCATTGTTCCTGTGCTTCTCTGTGCTCTGCCTTTCAAACCAGGCGTGTTCAGTAGCACAATGCGCAAGCCAAAGTAAATGTCTAACTGGATTTTGTGAGGGGAAGAGATTTCTTTTTGTATTGTCTTTGAACTAGGCCAACTGCAGTGTTCAGAAACTAGCAAACAGGAGAATCCTTTGTAGTGGTATATTTTAGAAAGAAGTCATCCGCAGCCTGGCATCACTCTGGGCCTCTTACATATGGAAGTGCTAGTTCTGCTTGACTTTAAGATAATGATGGCTCTCCCCCGCCCAAATGCAACAGCACTAATGCCTTGCTGAGAGTTTGAATGCTGCCTCTAACTCTGGCAAGTATATGCAGTCTTGTTTTGCTTGATTTGTTTTATGATTTACATTACAAGGCAGTATGTGATCCAAAACGAGAGATACCCGGAACTACTGGGCTGTATTTGTATGATCGTATTTCTGTGTCAGTTCTAATACTACCTATAGTACTTAAGAAAATATCACCATATTACAGAAAGTATATAGTCTGGGCAGTTTCCGATTCGGGCCATATGAAGCAAGACATGTTTCAGAAACAGAAAATATCTTATAGTGATAAGGTCTCAGATGGACTGGAATATGAGCTGGATCATCTTTCTCTTATTAATTTGCAAGATCGAGTTATCAGTGCTGGTTATAGTGTTTTTTTGACTGCTTCCCCTGCGATATGTCATTTTCTTTTCACCTTCAGGATCGTAACTACAGATATTGACACTTTTGAAGTGAAAGCAGGCACAGATGAGGGATCTTAAAATATAACTACAATCCTGTAAATGATGTTTTTGAAAACGTTTGTGGTGCAAGAAAAGAATATGCTATAGTTACTCTAAGGCGAGACTAAGAACCTTGGCTATTTGCATTCATGCTAAATTTAAAAACTGCCCTTTAGAAACTCCCAGTCAGCTAAAACTGGGAACAACTAAACTTTCCCTCATCAACATAAAATTCTCCTAGGTACCTTACATTGTGCTGCAGGGCATATTCAGAGCTGTCGGCTCCTGGATCCTACTGAAGCCTGACTGAGATTCAGAGATCAGATACTCTGTCTGCATTTTCTGGAGAGCTTGATGTGGTAGGGTTCTCCGTGTGCTCTACAGCCAGCTTCAGATCTGCATGGTAATCTGCTGAAATGACAAGGAGGGGAGACTGAAGAGGCCCTGGAGATAGAACAGGTCTAAATAGAGCTATGTATGAATCAGGGCAATTGCAGATCTTTCCTTGCAACTTATACCAGGTGCATTATTGTGAAGCACAGAAGCGTGCCAAGTCTAGCTTATGACTTTGACACACTTTCAGTTTGACTTCTTACATGGATGCCTTTTTTCTCTGTATGTGCACCCAAAATTTCTATAGTGAAGAAATTATCAACTGTCTGACTTAAGCAGCTTTAAATCCTGATGCTGCTCTGTCTCTGGCAATTCTTGTTATTACAGTCCCTGTTCCCGTCCATCTTGTTCTACCACCACGCATCAAGTCAATTGACTAATATCCTCCACTCTCAATAGGAATCAATTCATATGCAACCACGTTTTGTTTATTGCCATTTTAGTCTGTGTAACTACAAATGTTGGTCATAAAATTAGCACTTCTCCATGCTAACACATCAATATTTAAATGTTTTTATTTCCTTGCTCATTTATTAGACAGTGACAGAACATACTAAAATGTTCCATCAAAAAAAAAGGAAAGAATGACTATTTGTATAGCCTGCAGTTATACTTCTAAATTCTCAAGGGAAAAAAAAAATTATTATTTGTTAATAAGAAAGTTATTAAAGACCTGACTTCATTAGTTTGCCTTTCAGAATTTCTTGCTGAGTGTTGTCTTGTATGTTTCAGCAGCTTTTCGTAAGTTAGAACTGACTCTCACTGCATGCAAGTATTAAAGAAGTTTTAATGGTCTGGATAATTTTCAGAAGAAAATTAATTAAAGAAACCATTTTCCTGGTGGCTATCAATCTCATGGTTCTCCAAGCCCAAGCTACCCTTTCCTTCGCCTTTCCAGCATACTAATGTGCTACCAATTTACAGGAGAGTAATTGCATTTTCATGTCCATGGCTTTTCATGCGTTCCGTTTTAGAAAGTGGAATGGCTATTTTTATTGATAAGGCAAGAAGTTAGAAGCATCTCAAAAAATCCTCCCATTGACCTTTTATTTTCCCTCCTTCTCCTAAACTGCCTAACTAGAGAGCCACTAGAAGTGTATTTGCTAACAAATTAAGTGCTGTGACATCATTAGGCCTTTGAATTTAGTGGCCCTGAGTTTTAATTAAATGTCAAACAAATACCATTCAATTCTGCCAACAAAAACAGAGAGTTACTTGCAGAAAACCCTGGCATGTCACCACTTTACCTTGCTTGCTCTCTGCGTAGTGATACGCAGTGACATGCCACAGCATAATTCCACTGAGTATACTAAAATCAAAACAGTTACTGTGCTGTGCACTTTGATACCTCGTGGGTATCATAAGGTGACTTAGAAGCTTTTTATCCTGGTATTATTTAGTTGAAACTGGTGGTTTTGTGTTTGTATTGTTTTTTGTTTTGGGGAGGTTTGTTTGTGTGTGTGTGGTATCTACTGTCATAACTCTTTGTTGCTGTACAATCTGTCTCCTTTCAGGGAGATTTTTAATACAGTTTCCAAGCTACATGATATATAAAGTCTCCCAAATAAATGAATGGAAATGATTCCTGTGTTACTGTGCTTTGAGCACTGTGTTAGATAATTGCCCCCTGTAAAATTTGTTCTGTCCTGATGTAGCTGGTTTTACCCATTGCTGGGGATTACTTCTTGGACTGGAAGCACTTTGATACGAGAGACTGTCGAGTCCTGTGTTTATGATGTGGATAGCAGTCAGTGCAGGCACTCTCTAGGAGGAGATCGGAAACCGGCTTGCCAGGGCAATTGGAGGAGAAGAAATTGTGTTCAGGAAAACTGGATCTCCTGTCGAGTAATAAGCAGCTCTCATGGAGTCCATGCTGTTCGTTAACATGCAGTAGATCCAGAATCAGGCACTGACCCAAACTGGCTGTTTAGATCTCCACTTTTCTTCTTTCCTTTGTGTTAACTTGGATTTTACTCCCCCTCCTCAATATGGAATAATACTGGGTTGCTGTTTTGGCATCGCCTGAGGACACTGCCTTTCACCTGTCTGGCACAACAGTGTTGCTTTAGAATTATGACCTAATGCAATCCATATAAGCTTATCAGAGCTTAAAAATTACTTAGGGTCAGTTATGCCTCACTTGATCAATTGTGGTAATTTCTAAAGGCCAGTTAATGGAGATATTTGATTCCTGTATTTTATTGCTTGGCTAATCTGTACAAAATGAGATGCAGAGAAGGCAATTTTTCCGATAATTATTGAAAGCATGCTTCAGCTTTCAGTTGCTCTGTTATACTGACATTAATTTTAGTGCATTTACTCAAAAATCTTGCCAGTCTAATTAAGATTTATATAATATTCTAATAGTACCTAGACTTCAAGTATTTCTTCTCATCTTTACATCTCTAAGCACATTAAAACAGATGAGCTTCCTTATTCCCTAAATTTTGGGTTGAAATTCCAGTTTTCCAGGGCCTTTGCTATCAAAGGGTTAGCTGGGTTCCTCCTCTCCTCTTATGGATATAGGTTACCATACTCATGTACCTCAACTCTGAGGATCTTCCCTGTACTTTATCCTCTGAGAAGACAATGACAATGTTGAAGGTTAAAAGATTGGCTGCAGCAAGTAAATAAGCAAAGTCCCAAATAAGAAATAGATGAAAGGGGAGAAAAAGGAAACTTATGTGCAATAGGGAAAATGACAGAGCTGCACCTGCTGTGACTGGCAAAGACAGTAGTGACTTTGGCCTTTTGAGCTGAGTTTCTACTTCCTTAGGAACTTCTTCCATTACTGTTAGAAGGATCTCTGAACTTCTTGTGTTCGTTGGACTAGTTCAATCACATTTCTTAGAGGGGTAGGGATCTTACTGCCATAAATTTCTAAGACTTGTTGTAGCAGCAGGTGTCTGGGCAGAGGAGGAAGGCCATAGTCATATATTGATTTCACAGGCCCTCCTGTTTCCTTACCTTTTTCTTCGTGATGCTGTTCCTTTTGCCATTGATATTGTAGAGGCTGTGCAGACTGGCTGGCTGGTCCACTTGTCCGCTCATCCAAAGTCCTTTGTGCAATAGTTGCCTTGGTTTTATTTGGGTTTTGCTTTTTGTTTCTCCCCCTTTTGTTGTCTGGAAGTGTTCGGAGAAGAGGGTTGGAGGTTTTGTTTTAATTTTTGAGATGGTCCATAGAGACTGGAAGGTCTCTATGTGAAAGGAAGTCTTAGGAGAGTCTTTAGTGAAAGGAAAGTCTTAGGAGTCTATAGTGAAACGAAGCCTTAGGAGACCCAGTGAAAGGAATGCAGATGTATGCTGCAGAGACATTTCCCCAAGGCCACTTCTGGCAATAGCCATTTTCCTAAAGGAATGTTGTACAGGACTAGAAGGTTGTAGCTCCAGACTTCATCTTCTGGCCTGTGCATGCAACCAGGTGGCCCTGCAGTGCAAAATATGTGCTACAAGATAGGAAGGGAAGTGTTGTCCCCTCTTGTTTTAATTTCTGTGAACATGGTGGATTTCATGACTGAAAAGCTGTATTTAAGCTAGCTTTAAACAAGCACAACCTAATTAACTCTGCAAAGAAAGGCTAATAAGCTGAATAAATGTGTGCATTATATGCCTTACTCTGGGGCACAAAACAAGCACCCTTAGTATCAAATTATTATTAAAAAAAATAACACCCTACCAAAACACTGCTCTGTCAGGTTTGAAGTACTGTTTCATTATTTTGGGCACTTTGAAGTGGAAAATGACCAAAAAAGTAATTGTCTTAGAGGCCCAGAGGAGAATTGGAGCAAACGTTGTGCAGTTGCTCTGCTTCAGAGCATATGAGTCCCGGGGAGCTGGACATAAGCCAGCTCACACCAGCTGGCCTACAGCCAGCCTTCTCCTTCGGCTGCCTTTCAAACAGTGCGAATAGACAGGGACTGCCTCTCCCCTGCATGGATTAATCCCAAAGGGACACAGACTACAGATTACGAATAAATTTACTAATTTTGCTTTGGAAAGCACTGACTACCATATTTATAAATACGTGTGTGTATAGGCATATACAGGATTTATATTGATACTTATGTGACTGCATAGTACCCTTTCCCCAGTGGCTACTCTTTCATATAATAGGCGGGACAAGCTCAAAAGGTAAATCACATTTTCAACAAGCTTCTCAAAGACTTGGCGTCGTCTTGATTCTCATTATAATTCACTTACCGCAGAAGGACTGAATTGGAAAACTCATAACAAAACATATTGACATTTCAGGCCTTTTTCACCCATGTTATTTACAGTTTCTTGCCTTGCTGAGTTTTATTGAAACTCTATTTTGCTCTTTTGTTGAGCATCTGAAAACTGCTGGGCTGAAAAATATGCTATCCTTGCTGTCTGTAATTAGCTCTTAAATGATTCCAATTCCCGATGGAATGTTTTCTTAAATATGGAAAATAAATTTATTAAAAATTTAATAGAGGCTTTTAAAGTACATTCTCCTTTTCAAAATCAGGAAGAGAATTATGGCATAAAAGCATTGAAATGTAATTTTTCCCTTAAAAATGAAGCATAAACCTTATATAAAGAGTAACTACCACCTGTTCATTTGACAGTTTTCTATGGCTAATACAATTACAAGTCACAAAAGTTAGATAATAAATGTTTGATGGAGGGCTGGAAAGAATGGTTCATTCAGTGGACTGGAAGTGTATGTGCTACATAGTGTCTCAGTTTGCTCTCTAACAGCCAGCTTTATGTGTTTACAAGACCACCACTAGGTCTTCCACTAGCATTAGCAATGTTGATAGAAAAGCAGAAGGATAAAAAGACCGTAAGTAATCCTTTAAGCCTGGTATTTCTTCCAGTTAAGGCCTGACAATGGCTCTGAAAAAGGTTGTATGTTGGCACTCTCAATATTAAACATGGGGGATGAATGGAAGTTTTTTCTCTCAGAAACCCAATATTGGTTAACTCTGAGAGTAGTGTAAGTATGGTGATAAAATTTGTGACAAAATAGGAGACAGAAAATTTCAGTGTAATGTTCCTGAGATTAACCCTGAGACAAGCTAGAATAATATATGGCAATAAAAAAAATTAAATAAATAATGCAGTTTAAATAACTTTCCATTAATTTAAGGACCCTTTCTATAGAAACAAAATTTCAACCAAATCATGTGGATGACATTTTAAGCAGTTTTTATGTAGCATCATATTTTTCTTTCATGTCTCTGTTTACTTTTTACTATCCCAAGCTGTTATCTGCAAAACATCAGAGTAGATAGAGATAAATGATAAGCAACTTTGTTTTCTGAGAGATTTATAACATTTTTATAGTGCCAGTGATCATAAATTGCACTGAAGTAAGCAGTTAACACTTGTCCAGATTGGTATTAATACAAATGTGGAGACTGTGCTACTTATAAAAAGTCTGTTTTGAAAATGGTATTGAAAAGCGATTAGGTGTGAGAAACAATCCAGTTGACTACTGGTAGTTTGGGCTGTGATCCAGTGTTGACTAAATTTGACTAGGAAGGAGTCCTCAGGGATGTGACTGTTGGGCTAGATGCAAGATTAGTGCCTTCCTAGGAGCTTGGTCCTTAAGCGGGTTCCTGGATCTGGAGCTTCGATTCTCACTTAGAATTCCAGGGCTCAGGGTCCTCTCTAGCAGTGATTTGTTACTGAAGTTGAAGTAATGCCTGGTGCATTGCAAAATGAATACTAGGCTCAATACTGCTTGTCGGTGTACAAGCGTAAAATAAAACACTGGAGCTTCGATTCTCACTTAGAATTCCAGGGCTCAGGGTCCTCTCTAGCAGTGATTTGTTACTGAAGTCGAAGTAATGCCTGGTGCTTGTCGGTGTACAAGCGTATAATAAAACAAATTGATGTGTACTCGTGAAAGGTTTAAAAAAAGTACCTGGAATTGCAAATACAAGGCACCATATCCACACAAATACTGTGTTTGCATTTGAGTGGTAGTTCACTGGAACCCTAAGTGGAAACCTGCCATCAAACAAGTCATTTTGAGTCTTGTTGTTGGCTTTACAGGGCCTGTGACTTCATTGCAGATTTTTTTCAGGGGTATGATGTCAAATATAGATTTTTCACAGATGAAACCGTGAGATGGCTTTTGGGGTTTTTCATTCTTTTGCTTGGGAATTGGTTTAATTAATGAAAAATGTTGGTAATGAAATTGAAGATTTTACCTGTGGAAATATTTCATGACCTATCAGCAGCTGATAGTCCACAATGCTTTCTGCAAGCTAGTCTCAAGTAAGTTATAGCTGTCCAAGTAATAGCTCTCTTTAAGGGTGTTTTTTTCCTTGTGTTGAATATTAATTCTCCCTTTTGTAACTCTCACAAAGCACTTAATGTTTTATGGGTTTGTTTTTTTGAACAAGCAAAGAACTTTCAGCACTTTTTTTTTTTGTTGCCTCTCACTACATTTTGTAATCCCTTTCTTTAACAGAAGAAAGATAAAGTCCCCAAATGACCAGTAAGTATCAGGCCCCTTGCAGTACCGTGATAGTTAACCATTAAGCAGGGTTTTTTAAGCAGCATCTAGTATTTTGTCACTGGCAGCCATTTTCACTTCAACACATGGATTGTATAATTTCTTAGTAGAGATAATCTGCCAGACTTTTATTTATTACATTATTTAATACATAGGGTGGTGTTCTGGTTAAGCTACTAGTTTGGCATGAAGAAGGTTGAAGTTGAATCCTAAATTCACCATATATGATATGACATGGGCAGATCACTTAATTTTGGTGTCCATTAGTTGCCTTGCTCCTGAGTTTTCTCAAAGCACAGGTTTTTCTTTGCTGCATGCATGAACTTCCCAGAACAGAAAGGAATCCTCACCAAAAATATTTTTTGGGTATGAATATGTAAGCTCAGTAACAAAAGTAGGCGTGGCAGAAAAGGAAAATTTTGCGTGTACGTTGGTTAACTGATATCCCTCCACTGTATAATAACTTTTTTTTGCATTGCTCCAAGAGGTCATTTTTTCCTGTAATAACAAAACACCTGTGTAGCATTAGGCTGAAATCTTGTTCTAATGATAGTCAATTTATTATTTGTTTTGTTGATAATTTGTTTTTCTACAGACAAGATTTTATAAGCTTCTACTGACTTTGTTTTAGATCTTAACAGATGGGTTTTTAAAATCCCATTTTAATGGCCTAACCTCCAGCTGAAGTATCTTCCTTGTAAGATGTTAAGAGCTGGTGGCCCTGTCACCGTGTACACTTTGTATTGAACTGTGCCTTCTTCATTTTCCACGGCTATCTACACATCTGATCATTTTGTTCAAGATTAAAGTAAACAACATTGTGTGCCGCTGACTTGTGCTGTTTTTAGCTTCTTCATAACAGTAGGAAAAAGCTTCCATTCTGCTTTCACAGGCTATGTGTTTTCCCCAATAAGGAGTTTATTGATCTCTAAAGGTGTTTGTTTTGCTGTATATTTTAAACACATGTTTTTATGCAAGGATTTGTTGGTTGTCCATTACTGTTGCAGAGAATCTGAATGCAGGTTGTGTTCTCTTATATGTTTAGGTGGTAATAAGCAATGTTCTCATATGGCTGCATGCTAATCCAGTCAGCTCAGCTGTGGAGATGAATTGTAGCTTGATGCTGGTACTCTGACAGCCTTTTGAAAAACCTTCACTGCTGCCTTTGTACTGGGGAGAGTGATTTGTGAATGATGATTAAATATCTAAAGTCATGTTGTGTGGTGTCTAGGGGTTCACTAGTCTAACATACACAGATTTCACTGCTGTTTCTTTCTAGAAAACTGAAATGTAAACAGTAAATCAGAAATATCCCTCTGCCTCCCAGTGAGATAAATCTGAGTCAAACTGCTTCTGCACCACTGGCTACTTGAGTAGGCTGCAGTGATCACTTCAGATACTATTTCCTCTCATTCCATGGCTGCTCTTTCAGTGTAACAGGGAGTTACCCTTTCCTTTCTGATAGTACCCTGTGTTATAGTTCAGGTCTGATAGTACCCTGTGTTATAGTTCAGGTCTGAGTGGACACTGGTGTGCATCTGAGTGTGTGGACACATAGTGCACGGTGACAGATTGTTGTACAGTTC
>KL269052.1:17716-33259 GCA_000699545.1 Podiceps cristatus | reverse complement strand
ATTTTATTTGTAACAGTGCCACTTCATAGCAAAAAAACCCCAAAACAAACCAAAAACCAAACAACTGCATGAATGACACTGTATATTTGACAGTTGGAACTGAGTTACGATGGACAGACTGTAATGCTGCAAATGGGCTTCTAGGGGCTGTGTTACTGATCCCTCTGTGGTGGTGGTCTGTCATCCTTTGAAAACATCTACTGAGCAATGCTGCCTACACTCTGTTTCACTCCAGCAAGACGTCTTCCATCTACTTTGAGAAAACCTCCCAGCAGCTTCTATTGAGCCTGTAACAGAGACAGAAAAATCCTAACAAAATAGCTCTACATTAGACCAATGCAAATTCAACATACAAGCCTGGGAAATAAAAAACCAAACCAAACCAACCAAAAAAATTCCCCAAAACCCCAAGCAATCAAAAACGAACCAACCAAACAAATGAAACGAAACAACAAACATATGTGCAGATTTATCACAGCAGTCATAGGGCAAAATTCAGACCTGGACCACAGGCAATCACCAGGGCTAGACAGTACCCTCAGTAACATTACAGAGCCAAAGGTAAGACTAATTGAGGCACAGGAAATGCAGGTAAGAAGAGTAATCTAACTCAGTATATTACCTAAACAAGAACTTTTGTTTTGTAGGTATAAATGCACCACCATCATTCTCTATCATCACATGTTCAAAATATATAAAACATACATTAAATACACTCAGCTTTGGCATTGAAATTTTGGCATATATTAGTTGTGCTCTCCAAAGCATAAAATCTCTTCTATATCTTGCTAGGCAGTGCCATGAAATGCACTTTCTCTGTGCCCATAACTGCCTTTCAGGACATAACCCAGCTGGGCGAGATATTGAAGATTACTATAAAATAAAGGTATTGGAGACAAGCATGCATTATTGCAATTAACCAGGCAATTTATTATAAAATAGTCTGCAACACAGAGAAACAAAGAACACACTGAAGAAACAAGACACTGAAACATGAAAGCAGATCTGTTTGTACAAAACACTGTTTAATGATTTCTTCATCAAGAAGACGGCGATTACCGAACGAAACTAAGTCAATTACTTCGAATAGCCTATGAACTAGGCAAACACAAACAAGAAGGCATTAACAAAAATGCCTGTTCTTTTTAAGTCCTTCTGAGGTTACTGAGAAACAAACATGGAAATCTTCCGAGTAAAGTTGCTTTTGTCCACTCTACCAAAATAAACTACAGAGAAAAATCATCTAAAGACACAGCATTTATTTTTAAAGCTGGAAAAATTGTGAAATAAACCTCAGTCAGTTAGTCCAGGATAGCTTTGAAATCTTGACAAAGAGCCGGTTCTGTTACTGCCTTCAGTAGTGCCATTGTATCCTTTGGGATCTTCCTGAATAGCTGCATCTTACCTACCAAAATATCAGAAATAATTAATTACTACTGCAAGTAACTAATAATTCTGGTTTAGGGAAAACGCTAATAAAGTAATGAAATCAGTAACAGCTGAATGCAATTACAAAGTTGGGACACCTGGAATATAGGATAAGCTGTAATAAAATATGCTACTATCCTTCCGCTCTTGAATTGGGCTAATAAATAAAAAGGTTAAAAATCACAGAATCATACAATCGTTTAGGTTGGAAAAGTATTAACGAACTAAGAAAAACAAGGAGAAAATTCCTCCTACTATGTCCTTGGAACACTTCTCTGTTTGGATTTAAGAATTTTAAATTTTTTTTTTGAAAGGTGTAAGACCACTTATTCAACAACTATATCCGCCAAAAAAGCGGCATTCTGTCAAAGCATAGTTACTTCAAAAGACCCCGTTTTAAACAATGCTAAGGACAAGGGACAGGTCTTATCCGGTTGCTAATGTTTACCTACAGCAGGAAGGTATTCCCAAACTGTTTATTTTCCGCTTTACTTTCAGATATGACATCAAAGTAGCCTATGTTTGGAGCTGAGATATACAAAAAGATTAAAAAAAAAAAAATCACGTAGAAAGTACATCTTTTGCTGTAACGCTGGCAACAGCAATTCTCCCTGCTGCGTTCCTTTGTAAGGTAAGAGAGGCTAAGCTAAAAGTCACCCTTAGGTGGAAAATTTTGGAGACTAAATGAGGCTCTTAAATCGGGAATGAAATTTTTATAAGAGGACATAACTGTTTTGAAACACAGGTGGTCATTGAGTCTATCGTCAACAGAATTATAGACAATAAAAAGGACTTTTTAAAGATTAGGAAGAACATGTAAAATCCTAGCAACAGTTTAAGTCCGTTACCTAAACAGAGGTGGCAAAATTGTCAATGGTGCAGAAAGGCAGAAGTGCTCAATAAACGTTTGTTCTGTATTTGGAAAGGAGACGGATGATGTATTTATATCTTATCATGATAAGGAAAGACTCTTGCTCCTTTCCCCACTGGTAGTAATAGGAGGGCTGTTAAACAGTAACTATGTATCAAAGACTTAACTCTGAGGAATGACGACAACTGGTACTGACAAGCCCCTGATGTTGATATTTAACAGGTTTTGGAATAGTGGGAAGAACCTCCTCCCCAAAAGCTATGAGCTTGGTATCGATTCCTGTGGAGAGTAATGGAAAAGCGTGTGCAGGGACACAAGAAAAAAAATAGATTTATATCAATTCCTGTCAACAACATGATCTTACAGGGTCATAGGTTTTATATAGCCAATACAAACTCCAAAATGACAACAAAAAGTGTAGTAAAGTCAACATGGGCCTATTACCAGCCTTGGTTAACCTCTGTGCTGCAGATTGCTGCGCCACACAGAGATACCAAGCTGACTTTACAGGAACACACCTGAGAACCAGTGGCTTCCCTGTCACAGCTCCTCTGACATCCACACATGCTACCTGATTTCCAGAGACAGACAGAACTTAAAATACAGTGTTTAAAATTAGCTCCGGTATCCCTACGTAAGGCTCAGCTCTGTGGTAACCTTCTCTACAGCCCGACGCTCTGATTACAGTAACATTTCCCAGGAATAAGTCTGATGCAAGCCAAACAAAGCTAATTGATAAGACTGAATAGGAAACTAACAATCAATGTCTCCTCACATGGATTTCACTGGGTTCCTGCAGGATTGGGAGACTTAGTTATCTTACTAAATTTGGAAGAAAATACAAATATAAACACCACATACAATCAGGTGACTGAAAAATAGCCTTTACCTATGATGAGAGATGTAGGAGACATGGAGGTAACGATGCACATTCACACCAAGGGTATGCATGTGATTTAACACTACAGATCACAAGATGCCTTTGTACAGCTTTCCAGTACCAGCACACTGAAGCCTCACCTTCCCTCCTGCTCACCCCCTTGGTGGGGCATCTGGTGCCTCCTCAGTTCCTTTTCAAAACCAGTTTGAAATGATTTTTAAAAACTCGATTGATCAACTCTTAAAGGAAGGAGAAAGGCAGGTGGGAAGCAAATATACGTGTAAAGCACCCCTCAAAATTAAAGTCACTAGTAAGTATTCAAGTTGCATGACAAGCTGACCCCAAACAGCTACCCTCCTGCCAAATTACCTAGTAGATGTTTGGGGGATTTTCCTAAAAACAGCAACTACAGAAGGGGTCCACCAAGTATTATATCAACCCTTGCAGCACGGGTGGAAGAGGGCTAGTGGAAAGATGGGTAAGATTTCAGGGGGCTATAAGCAAATGGAGATCTCTCGGAGATTACATTTGAGTTACTTAGGCCACAGCAATCTGTTGACTGATCACAGCAAAAACTTCTGTCTTAAAAGTTTCATGGTAAAAAACACTCACAGCCTGCTAATTGTTTAGGTAGCCATTAAGCAAAAAATCTATGAACCCTTGAGCTTTCAGAAGCATTCATAAAGTCTCAGGTATTTCCAAAAGAAACTGGGCCTTGTAGATAAAACAGAGTGTTCTTGGCATTATGGATGCGAAGAACAGATTCTCCCTCAGAGAAGGTAAGACTTATGAAAAAACAGCTGGAAATTACTCTTTTAAAGAGAATGTCATTAATTTTCTGCTTGCCTTTGGACCTTTCTTCCTGCACCCCCACAATACTCAGCAAGTGCAACACTGATAGTTCTCCCCAGCAATTTAGGAAGCAAGGTTATTCCACTTCTGCAAGGGCAGTTCTCGCTGCCAGGGGAGCCAGCGGATAGATGGTCAGCTTTCCCTCTTGGGTTACGAACTGCCTATATGGAGATAGGCCTGGACCACACACAAATTCTGGGTCGGTATTGCGGTACTCTGTGGGTACAGCAGAAGGAGCCTAACGACAATCGTACGTAGGAAAAACTCATTATTCAAACCAGGAAAGGTTCCACCTCTACTTCCCAGCCCGTTTTCCCTGGTATCTGTGGTGGTGTGATTTGGCAGACAGCAGAGGACACTTCTATGGCAGATGTCCACGCCCACAAGATTCTGCTGAACAACAAAGCTGCCTGGGGCAGCTGCTCCACCTTGAACTTACTGTCAGATTCAACAGCAAAGCACGTACAGAGAAGGATGGCGGAGCTTTGGCTTGGATCGTGGTCTGCCAGTCAAAGATCCCAAGAGCAAAACCTTCAGCATTAGAGATGAAACCTCAGATGTGCTCTGTATGGACCTTAGAGTCTAAGTGACACAGCTCCCAGAACAGCAATTACCCTACAGAGTGCCTTCTCTGCTCAGCCCTTCAGTTTTTGTCCTCTCCACGTGAAGCAAGCAGCCACCTCTTCCCTTCCCAGAGGCCGGCCTGCTTCTCCTGGTACTTCCAGAGGGCTGAACAGAACTGCCTTCTCAGTAGCCATGAGCAGACGCAGTGCCTCTGGTTTCGGTGTCAGTAACTGAGAAAAGGAGCTTCTCCGCTCCGTACAGAAAGCCCGCTGCTGTCAGGAACGCACCTGGTGCCACACCGACCGCTGCTCTGTTTCCTGCGAATGTTCAAGTGTTGTCTTTGACAGATTCACACCGCAGCACCAAAAACCAGGCTGTGTACACTCAGGCATACACTGCAAGCCTTTGATATGGGAAGGAAATGCTTACTTTCCGGAGCAGAACTGCTCTCTTCTTGAGGCACCAGGCCTCAGCACAGGTATCAAGGGAAGCTTGTGATACATTTAAAATCAAATAGGGGTTATTCTGGATCCAGACTGAAGAATTTCTCAGTACTTAAAATCACCCAAGTAATGATTCGTTCAGAGCGTGAATTACAGAGTGAGTGTTGAGAGACTGGCCTTCACTGCAGCTAAATTCAACAACAGTACTGAGTGCTTCAGAGAAACCTACCGCTGTTCACTTTTAGTATCTTAGAACTGAATATTCTGGTATTTCTGTGGCTGGCCTGGGGACAGGCCACACAACTGGTGAAAGAGAGACCTGCCTAGAGGCCAGGCACACAGACAGCTGCTTTCACTGAGTAGAAGAGTCCCAGATTTGCCATCACCACTCAACTCTATTACAACATAGCATATGCAGCACAGCAACTGCTCCTGTTTCAAAGTGACCCCGGTGATACTATTCTGGTAAGAGTTTACATTGCGGGAGGAACTTATTTAGTTGCCAATTAATCTACATTTTTAAAAAAAGAAAACTGAGCATTCATATTTTATTCAGTTAAACTTGCTGGGAATGTTCACATGATTAATCCAATCTTATTAAGCTTTCTCAACTGTACAAACTTACTGAGCAACAAGTATCAATAGCTGCTCCTTAAGAACAAGGCTCTAGAACATGCAGTGCTGAAAAAAAATGCATCATTTTAATTTGCCTACTTACACTCCGTAAATGTGATTAAAAACAGGAAGTTTAACGTACATTTTAGAACAACACTTTATGACAAGAAAACTTTAAAAAGTCCGTTAGATTCCAAGTTTTATTACAATTAACTATATTTCAAGCTATAAAAATAATCGAATACTTACAGATTTTTAGAGGCTTAAGCAGGCATTTGTAAACAACTTTGTGGTTTGCCAGTTTGACAGTGAAGGCATGGTAGCAAAGCCATTCTGCTGCCTCAGAAGGGAACACGCCAGATGCACCTTTGTTACCTAAAGCAACCCCTAGAGACAGAACAGAAAAATAATGTCACTGAAAGTGATGAGCATTAAGAAGCATGTCTGACCTCTCCTCTCTTTCTATAAAATCACTCCAAGATTTTTTTATTAAAAACCTATGTAGTCAATTAAGTCACCTATGTCAGCAGATGACCAAAAACTAAAACATGAAACATTTTAGTATTTTCAGGAAATTGTGTTTAAGAAACAAAAAAATGCACTGTGATTCCTATCATGCACTCTGTGTTCTTCATTCTTGATCTTTATCTCAAAATGACATGATCTGACTACACATTCAAGACATTTTGTTTTGGTCTAAAAAAAAAAAAAAAACGCCAAACACAAACATGCTACTTCATAGCTATTAACACACTATACCTGCATTTTTTGCTTTCAGGATAGCATAGCAGCATGATGCGGTCTCAGAGATGATCCTTAAGAAGAAATAAGGATTGTTTCTAACATGCTGGTTGAATGGAAGTTGAAGAACGCAGGCGTGGAACCTGTTGACAAAACCAGCCTATTTAATTACAAGTCATTTGCAATTTCAAGTGAAACTATGATTACATACCTTAGGCACTATGCAACCTTTAAAAGCACCCACAGTCTTCAGCTATACCAACACTGTCAGCATATGACACCTCTCCTACACATACACATCCCTGGAATGTCAGACACATATGATGTTTGTGAATTCTGTCTTGAAAGATCTTGAAGCTGTCTGCCTCGGTAACAGAATTCTCTTCTGAGGACAACGCCAGTCTTACGTGCAGGGAAAGTTAAACTACACATCATCACCAATTCCGTATCACAGACCGTGCAGCCAGAGAACACCCACATAAGGGAGTGTGAGAGGAAGAAAAAACAAAAATAAACCAAAACCCAGAACAAATTCTATTCAGGAATTCAGGAAAACAGACCTCCAAATGACGTAGGGTTCCATAGACCAGGACCTCTGCTCTTTTGTCTCTGTGGAAGCCAATTCTATGCAAATTACTCATATTGTATGCTCCCTTACACCCCTGTTGGGACATATTTTAAAACTGCTGGCTTTTTTTTTTTTTTTTCTTCAGACTGGTATTATAACCCAGCTTATGCTGATTATAGTCAGCAATTACAATGCTGATTTTTAATTACTCAACAATGTATATACTTGTTTATTAAATTAACCCAGCATAAGCGTAATCACTTCAAGAAATTATTAACTTTTAAAATACTTAAAGGATAACCATAATTGCCACACTGCATCACAGAGCTCTGGCTGAATTAACCTGACAAGCTGTTAGCATGGTGGACAGTTTTTTAAAGGCACTCTAACATAAAGACTTTTGTTAAAGTGTTAACCATAAAAGCTAACAGAAGTAATTAAGTAATCGTGTTCAACATCAGAAAAACCGTAAGTCGCTCACCACACAAAGTATAAGAGTTTGACACATCAGTGCTGTACTAGACAAGTCTAATTACTCTTCTTGGACACTGAAATGATACAGGGTGAATGTGGACCAAGCTGAATTAAAGAACAAAACTGTAACGTCACTTCCTAACAAGTATGAGCCTAGCAAGAGAGCAACACCTGACTTCTGTAAAGAAGGAAGCACCTCTTATACCTTTTTTGCATTAAAACAATCAACAATTACTTGATGCTGTCAATCACACAAAGTTTTCAATGTATGGAAATGAGTATTTTCTCCCAACTTGCTTATCAGTTTTGATTTCTTTTCCTTTATCTTTCTTTAAAGCATTCACTTCCTCTGCTGGTCAAGAACAGCTCACAAAACACAGGGTATTACCAGCTAAGGAGCAAGTAAGATATCAGCAGCTAAGAAACTGCAATTAACTTGGTAGAATGAAACCTCACTTAAGGCAAAGTTATACAGGTCAAAGTTCTATATGATTTTCATAGATAAAAAGTTCTAAATATAAACTAGTTAATGAGTGATAAGGCTTCTCGTCATCCTCCTGAAGCAAATCAGACTGCTTTTCTTGAGGTCAGCTGTCAATACCAAGAGGCACTAAAAATCCATTTAGTGAAGTCTCACTTAAACGCATCAATATAATCCTCTATCCTGAATTTAATGATATTACGTAAAACCAGCATTGAAACAAGAGTAACGTGACTTACTACTGACATTTACCACTGCACATTTATACGGCAGCTTTTCCTAATCCGTAGCTCCTCCATGTGTCAAGGAAGAGTAATGAAATATTCAGAGTTACTGCACAAGACAGTGACCTACCTGTAAGCCTGAAGTAAAAATATCTTGTAGATGTTAATGAAAACCGTTCTAAGGCTGTTGATCTAGAACAGAACAGAAACAGAGCTATAGGAATACTTTAGTGTCATGACAGGATCTGTTCAAGTTTGACAGCATAAGATGATCTAGAGAAAAAATACTTTATGCTAAGCGTCAAGGATTTCTTTTATGTACCTAAGTTAACAACGTTGTGAAGACTCAGTTCTGGAAGGTGCTGAGACCCCACATTTTAGCTGATGTCAACATTTGCAAATTACATGGACTACCTCCCAAAATCAACTCTTTATGTTAGAACTCAAAGCAGTTTTAATGCTTTTTATCACTAACCACAATATTTCCAAACTTCCGTTTTCATATTCCCACCTGCAAGTCAAGAAATAAACAATGGCATTTCAGTTTGAGGACTGTAATCAATTTGTATTTCATGTTTTTCCCAGCTGTTCTACTTGAATTGAAGGAAAGACTTGATCTGATAGAAGTGCAGGTATAACTAGGGAAAAAAAAAAAAAAAAAAAAAAAAAGAGTTAAACAAACTCCTTGGGCTAAATTAAATTCTGTAAAGTAGTTTTTAAAAAGTCTAAATTAAAAAACGACTAACTTAAATTCTGTAAAGTAAGCTTCATTTAACTTCTCATGTTACAGAGACTGCCTATTCATCAATGAGCCAGTAGCTAAAAGATGACTATAACTAAACTCAATTTAGAAAGAGACTAGACGTTGTGGTATGAAGATTATTAGCTAAGGAATGACTTCAGTTCCTCTGGGCTGAATAATTCACCCTGCTAAAAAAACCCAAACCAATAACCTTAAACACAAACTAGATATATTTCTAAAACACATGGTCTAGCCAGATGATTATTAACGACTCCAGTGACAAGGAGGTTATACACTCTGATCCGTGCAACACAGGAGCTTAGGCTGGACACCACCTCAGTTCACCTTGGTGTTCCAATTACTTAACTCGAGTTTAAAAAAAGCTAGGTGGCCTTTGTAACAAACACCCTCAGGATTCCAGTTAGTGCCTCCCGGACCAGTAGCACCAATGCCCTCATCAATGTAAACTGTTTCTTCTGGAAACACAGCTAGTGAGTACATCTCTTTGGCTGTTGATTTTAGCCCTCTGTTGTTAGAGAAAATCATGTCATATAAATTCCTTTCCTAAACTGACCAAGCTTTTCTGTTTTGGAAGACTACTGAAGAACTTCCCACTCTAGTGATGGAAAACCTCTGCCTAATTTGCCACTTAAATGTATGCATGGGCTGTTTATACTAAATATGGTCAGTAACGCAGTAATATTATCCTTCTGTTTCAACAGTTCTTTCCTGTTAATCTTTAGCGTATGTCTAATACCATCTGTAGTAGTCCATGTAAAGGGTCTACAGAACTTTTGAGTAGGATACACTGTCCTGTTCTGAGTTCTATGCCACTTCAGACTGCTTTGTGTTTATAGTCAAAGTCTCTAGTTTAAAGAGAGGTTACTTCTCCGCTACACTACCAGAGTACCAGAAGGGTACCAGAGGGAACACCTCTGATGTTGAAAGGATTACTAGTCCCTCTAGTTTATACGAAATTAATCCCAATCTGTAGTTCATGTAATACACACTGCTTCTTTCAGGAAGTAAAATATACAAAATATATAAAAAAAATAACAATTTCAGAACAATAAATCAGGTACAATACAGTGCATAATGGTGAAAGAAGCTCAACTGAGGTGATGGAATAAACTTTCTCAGAACCATGTAGCCACCACACTTCTGGTCACTAGTGACCTATGACACATTCAATGGTGTTAATGGTATGTACATTCCACCTGGATGGAATGCAGAAAATAGTAGGCTGCACAGCAGAATAATTTTTTTAAAATACTGTATAATAAACAGAATTTAAAAATCTGTTTTGTAGTTAACTCAACTACACCACGCACAAAACACCCCTGTGCTTCTCATGCTGCATACAAAATACCGTAAAACTGACTCTGGAGCATACAGCTCTATTTACCTGGAGTAATCGCAGTAAACCTCAAGTGTCTGTATATCTAACAATAAACCACACCACGGGATCAAACGACAATCTGGCAGCTGTTTAAATTTGGAACATCCTGGGATATCATCAACAGGAAAATTCACGACTGTCTTATTGGGGTTTATTAAAAAGCCATACTCAGGAATACCTGTTGCTAGAGTCCTAAAACAGATATAAACAGTTAGCCTAACTCCCCCGCAAAAGCAAACAAAAAAACCCACCATGTCACAAGGTGCATATGATCTTGCATAAAAGGACAGAAATTAAAGAATAAAGGGAACCACAGCCAACTCTTTAGGTTAAGGAACACAGCTAGAAATAAACAAAACTGAAGATATCAGAGGTAAATAAATACATAAATAAGCTTAAGGATATGAGGATAATAGAGAAAAACTTCTACAAATTAATGCAAATTGAACATATGCCATGAAATATTTGAGACAAGCTGCATAAACCACACTCACGGAAACCACTGAGATCAAAATCACTGAAAAAATACAGATGATGAGTTCTGAGTTTTGAAAGTTAATGAAAACAAGGTGAATCCACATAGCAGGAACTTCATTTATCTGACAAAAACTTTTGAATTTTCCCCACAAAGTTTTCACTGAGGATGTTTTCATTGCCAGAATGCCTGATGATTACCTACTACACATTGGATCAGCAGTGTCATCTCATGGACAAGCAGCATTTTGTCTTACTTAGTGACATATTCATGTGCAGGCTTCATCCTTTTAAAGAGTGAGGCAAAGAGGTAGGCTCTTCTTGTTAGGCAGTTATAGTCGTAACACTGTCTCCTCAAAATTAATTTATTGAGTCACCCAGTTGTAATACTACATTAGAAAAAAAACTGTTACTACTCCGTTTGGGGCAGAGTTCGTAGGATCTGTAAGGAGCTCTGGGAAACTTGCACAGAAGAGGATACTTGTCTACAAAAAAAAAAAATCAACAGAGCTGGTGGGGAAATGGATATAGATCAAAGATGCTGATAACTTCAAAGGGCAAGCAGGACAGTATCTGCAATGCAAGTGACATTATGCTGCTGAGATTATAGAGACTAAAAGCTTCAGGCATCCCCAGCCTCTTAGTTTGATATATTATTGCCAGAACTGTAAATCTGCACATCCCTAGAAATTTCTTTCTGTTCTGATAAGGAAATGAGGACAAATGAAGGCTCCAAAGTACACTATCAACTATTTAGTACAATCTATACTTCAAACTGTACTTACTTGATTCCCCATCATCTTTCAGGCTTACAAGAGAGCTGCATCTTTCTGACTACTGAAAAAGCGTGATGTGACTGACTGCATTGCAGATGCTAAGCTTTTCTTCAAGACCTCTCCTTTGGATCCTTAAAACTGGCTTTGGCATCAGCAGAACTCTTCTTGGATACTGACAGTACGTTCAGATCAGTGGTAACCAGGAACCTCTTTTGGGATCCAATTTTAAAAAAAGGTAGTTCTGAAGCACTTCAAAGAATTAATGTATAAAAAAATTCTGTGTGAGCTGCATGCTGCCATGCTATCAGTATCTTCAAATACTCACCCCAGAATATAAATGACCAGAAAATTCTTAGCAATATTGGATCAGAGAAAAGTTGTTTTCTTTCCTCAGGAATAGAAGGTAGCAGCACGCCTGCCCAATAAAAACATTTTAAGAATGTAACTAAGATGTCTTAAAACTTTGAGGGAAAATGGTTTTAAAAGGCAACTGTCAGCGGCTTTGGTTAGTCTGCACTGCTAATTGCTGCTAGAAGCTCCATCAAGGTCAGCCCAACCCAATCATCTGAGCTGCAACAGATTGTTAGTTTGCCATCAAGAATGTAGTTATTAGGATTCTTCCCAGGCACAGGCTACTGGCAAGGACTGCAAAACAGCCCTAGATTATTAATCCATAAAACAAATATATCTGTATGTACAAGTATGTATAAAGGAGGTGAAAAAGAATGACCTAAAATGTGTTAATGCTTATTACTTCCCAATCATCTGAGCTGCAACAGATTGTTAGTTTGCCATCAAGAATGTAGTTATTAGGATTCTTCCCAGGCACAGGCTACTGGCAAGGACTGCAAAACAGCCCTAGATTATTAATCCATAAAACAAATATATCTGTATGTACAAGTATGTATAAAGGAGGTGAAAAAGAATGACCTAAAATGTGTTAATGCTTATTACTTTGAAGACTGTTTTTAATAGCATACCTTAGAAAAGTTCTTGCCTGCATTAAATGTGGTGTAACCAGCAAAAAGTCATCAATGAGACGTATCAGGACTCTGTAACCAAAAAGAAACTGATGTTAGATTTTTTTTATATGTAATCCTTTCAATTTTTTGTCATACTCTTCAGAGCACCAATGTGCCCATTTCAATTCACAAGAAGGTAAAGGCCAGTATGATCTCCAAATTGAGTCTCATGAAGAAATTCTCAGCTCTGCTTCTTTCCTAAAAATAAATGAAAAAAAAAAAAAAAAAAAAAAAAAAAGAAAGCAAAGGGGCTGACTACATGAAATATGACAAGAATTTACAGAACACAAACTACTCCACAGTAGATTCTTAGATGCCGAGTTTTACACTTTTCCAAGGGAGAATTCGCAGTATCTTAATTCACAAGACAAGGAAAGGAGGTGTAATACCAGGTACACAAGCAGATACCAGATTCTTGATGTGCTCTAATTCTGTATCTTTGTTTACCATGTAATAACTTGTTTGCAAAGCTATAACTTGAATGTAAAACAGACTATCACTGTAAAGGCTGGCATTGTCTTTTTCAACAGAATTCAGGCCCCAAGCATGCCCGTATTTTTTTGATAAATCCTGCCTAGTAGATCATTGAGAGGAAGCTCTGGAGACAATCTTGTCCCCTTCAAAGCAGGAGTACTGCCATCACTATAATCAGATCAGCTGCACCTTTACCTAGCCAAGTCAATAGTCAGGTTATTTTTTTGACTTAAAGGCCAAATGAAGCTATCAAAATCATTCAGTAGATGTAACCGAAATAATGATGAAATTGTTATGTATCTTAGTTTGTAGCACCAAGGAGATGGGATAGAATCAGTTAACTACAAATGTTGTGATGTTCCTTTGTATAGCCCTACCCAGCTGGACATTAGGTCCAGGAACACTGAGTATAGTATAGCAACCATGGTCTGTGGTTTTAAGGTAATTATTAAAGTAACTGAGACAATGTGCATCTGTCAAAGAAGAAGATAGAAGGTGGTTTTGGGCAGTGGACTGAGAAAGTTGGCCGGGACTGCCAAGATTGAGAGCCAAGTGAGAGGTAATTCCGGCAAGGGGAGATCACGACCACCGACTGATTGACCACCTTCCCAAATGATACCACCTACTCAAAAGAGAACAATGGAAGTGCACAACTGAGTCTGAGCAGTAATTTACATGGGAAGTGAGAAAATCTATACCAATCACTAGAGAGAATGTTATTGATTATGTATGAATATAATAAATATGCATGTATTTGATCTATATAACCTGACTGAAACAGGTACCAGGTATGCACGTTAGGTGGAGCGATCCCCCGTGCATCCAGCGCCGTGAATAAAGAATGCCTGCCTTGTAACACTACATTGGTGTTACGAGGTTTGTTCCCGATTTCGGTGACATAGACACCTAAGATACCTTCTAGAAGCTCTTCTATATAAAAACAGTTGTTACATTAAAAAGTGCATACTTCTGAATCAGTTTCATAATTTCAATACGTATAAACAACATCCTTTGAAAGCAAAAGATACTATTTAGACTTGAATCATCACAGCATCCTAAAGCCTATGAGAAAAACTCTACTACTTGTGCAGGAAACGTTTAAAATTCTGAGGCTTCCCATTACCTCACGAGCCTCCCAAGAAGAGACACCAGACAAATGCACTTCTCTGGAAGTGCACACTTCTTAGTTTCTTTTTTCTTTCTTAAGACAGAATTCACAGCAATGGAGGGAGATGTGTGAACATGGACGAGCTTCAGGGGGATCACCGATGTCTACCTCTTGCCTAAAGACCCCAATATGGGATTCAGCTGGGGATCAGTTCAGTGTCACTAAGGTTTTAAGGCTAATAAAGAGGTAGAGCTTTTACCAGGCTAGCTTTCTGTCAAGCGCCTAAGAAGCAAGCACGAGCAGGGCACAAACACTTAGAAGATGTACCAGGAGCCACGTAGGGCTTCAAACAAAAACCAGCATGCCTTGTAAAAAGTCTGCAATAAAGCTGCAATCTTGATAAAATGTTAAGATTTACAGATGGTGAATTGGGAAGCCCTCAGGCAGAAGCCTGGAGTATCAGAAAGCCTGTAATGAACATCCCATCCTGTTTGAGGACAAAAGACCACAAATTTTGTGGGAACAACTGTGGAAGAACCACAAACTTCTTACATGTACAAGAAGAGCTTATCAGACTCTTTACAGCATCCCGAAATACTGCACTCTTTGTAAGAACTCATCTGCCATCCACAGAGCTGGGAAAGCTTATTTTCAGCACTTTTCTTCCCAGTCTTATGATAAACAGGGAAATTCCTCCCCAAAACAACCACAGTGACGCTGAAGCTGCAGAGATCTTTGTATGCACCACACTTCCTAATGGAGACTTGGAAATCCTTGAAATTCAAAATTTAACTTCAGAGAAAATGTCTAAGAGATATACTGTATATTACGCATTACTAAAATCGAGCACAGAATGAGGCATCCCTACCCATCCTGCTGTACTCCACGGAGCAATTTGTTTTCCATGTCTCCATAGCATAAACTGCAAAGTAAGGTTGACAAAATGGAGCCCTGTGGAATTCCACAGCACTGTAAGTAATACCTAGTAAAAAAGGAAAAAAAAAAAAAAAAATCAAACAAAAATATTTCAATACCCATTATACACTTTTTTTTTCCCCAAGTATAACACGTGATTCAATAAGAAATACACTACATGCTTGCAAGTTAGCCTTACACTTCTTTGTTCTTTTTCTAGGAATCCACATTTTTAGGAATCTCTTTCAGCAGCACAAGTCAGAGTACAAATTTTTAACTATGAAATAATTTAAATCAATAACTTAAATTTAGGTGTTTATTTTTTGTTTATATTTGCACAGCATGACCTGGCCAAGGAAAATATTTTCTTGGTTTTTATGGTTTTGGAAGTTTTTTGGTTGGTTGGTTTGGTCTGTTTTGGGGGTGGGGTGTGGGGTGCATGTGTTGTGTTTGGTTTTAGGGCTTTTTGGTTGTTTGTTTGGGTTTTTTTTC
>KL269052.1:0-17685 GCA_000699545.1 Podiceps cristatus | reverse complement strand
CTACAAATAACTATTACTTTAATTTTAGGGAAATTTCTGATGGTTTAGCCCAATAAAGCATGTGATCTGGTTTTGCACATCCCAAGTATACTGTAAATCACATTTACTTCCTCATTTAACTGCTCAGGCATGAAGCTATCTTACTTCTAATTAGGAAAAAACACTACATCCTGTGAAATGCTAACCTTTACTATTTGTAATTATACTCAACCTCCCCCACCACCTTGAAAAGTTCACTCATTTTGCAGAAGAGTAAATTTTGATTTGTTTTTCATGGCTCCAAAGAATTCATATAGACATAAAATTTTGATTTATTTCTCATGGCTCCAAAGAATTCATATAGACATAGCTGGGGGGGATGTCATTAATACCTCCCCTATCTTGTTGCTTGTATAAAGCAAGTAAGACCACACACAGGAATAGTAATGTACCACATCTAGATACGCTGCTGAAGTCAGAGTTTCCCATTACCTTGTGGATTTTTCTATGCCGGCAGCAACAAACTGAGCATTCTTCACAAAACCCAAGGGAATTATTTTCACAATACTCCTTTGAAGTAGCAAGATAATGTCCATTTTACCGTGACTACATGAATGGCTTACTAAAACTGAAGAGAATGAAATTATGCAGCTGGACACCAGAGCCACATTCTACCAGTGATCTTACCTATGTTTTGAGACATCTGCAAATTTTTCAAGCAGTAATTTTACATTTTCCCAGACTTTTGATAAATGCATCAAAGAGTATTAAAAGTTTCCTTCTAGGTCCCTAGCTCAACAAGCAGCATTTTTCTCGAAGCATCAAGTGAACGTTGACTAACTGTGATGGCTTTTTGAGAACCATCAGTTAAAGACTGTATTAATTTACTAAACTACTAAAAAAAAATTGCAGTTTGGGGTTTTTTTTGAACAAATGAGAATGACCTACTTAAAAAGGGCAAATTCACTCCAGGACAAACTATTTTTTCAGCCAAGCTGTGTCTGAATCTAAGTAAGTGTGAACTTGGCTTTGTCAGAGTGTGCTTTTTTTAAAACCATTACACTTTTATTAAATACACTGGTATTGGTTAGTCCTTTTTAACAGCATGCCATGTCAGCATTCTCATGATCCTGCCAAAGCATCAATGCTAGAAAAACCTATGAACGGTCTTCTACTTGCATCCTTGAAAGCTTCTTCCTCCCTCCCTCAATTCTGTGACATTAAGTATTCTAGACTAAAAGTATTTTTTCAAGAGCAAGAAGCTATTCATTCTAATATGCCTCACTCTGAATTTGTACTTGCTTCCTGGACGTGGTACACATTTGCCACCTAGAGGCAAAACATAAATACCAGATCAGCATTTCTAGCAACACAAGAAGAAACCTGTGTTACTACCCTCTATAACATCTGATTCCTAACTTTGGAGTTGCCAGTGATTTTAATTCCTATCGTTATTGCCTTTTATTTTTATTGCAACTTGCCAAATAGCAAGGCCATAACTAAAAGGTTTAATTTCCCACTACAGGGAAGTGACCAACAAGGGTTTTGCATTGATTGCTTGGATGTTACCTCACTTTTGTTCACCACTATGGATCCCAACATTTTAACGTATTTTCCTTTTGAGCTACACCTGAAGTTTTACATGAAGAAGGTTACATATTCATAGAATAATGTATTCTGTGCATAGCTACCATCATCCAGGTGGGAAAGAGAAATGTTATTCAAATGTAAAATTGATTCCAAAGTCTTCATGTTTTTATGGAGCTTAAACTGAAAAACAGATTTCAAATTAACATGAAACAAAAATCTTTAAAAGACAGCTATCAAAAATCCCCTGAACCAGTTAAAAGTATTCTGCTTAACAAAACCCCCGAAAAACAACAGCAAAAAAAACCTCAAACACACTATACAAAGAAAAACTGATTTCCTTTTTACCTGCTCCCAATCTCCAGGATGTTGTTATGTATCATTTGAAGAAAAAAAGTAAACAGGCTGGAACTTGTCTCATTAAAAGTTAAGCTCTAGAAATGGGACAAAACAAAAGAAGATTTGTACTTTAGAAATGTACCAAAATTAAAAATAGTATAAACTTCAAAGATACACAGAAACCTTTATGAAAAGTTAAGACTGTGGTAGTCCAAATCCCCAAGGTAAAAAACCAAAACACCTAAAATCAAGAATATACATGACAAAAAGCTGCTCACATCCAACAAGTGGAATTAGTACAGCGCTCTGCAGCACAAGAATTAAAATAGCAGAAGGGTACTTGCTTCTTGTAACAAAGCATATGTTGGAGTAAATTTAAAATACGTATAATTTTTAACCATACTTTAATTAATTGAAAGTGAGAAATCTTAAACCAAAAATACAAGAGCTGATCTTGTTAGGTGATGCATTTTAACTCCTCTTTAGAAGAGTTCATTCTTATCAACCTTGGCAGGTAATCATTAAAATAAGCTCTTAAAAAAAAAAGTTATTTTCTATTTTGTGCAGTTTGCTATTCAAGATGCCACATATATTTCCTTAGCTACTTAGCTTAGAATACATTTTGCTCATTCTTACTTCTGTACGTTTTGAAGTTTGAGACAACAATGAGAAAATTTGGGAAAATTCTAGAAGGACATTTTGTCAGATTTCTTGCCTGGTGCACTTCTCCCACTGAACACTGAGAGCCTGTTATAAACATCAGAGAGATGACAAAAGTCTTTCTACAGAAGGTGCTGGGTAACTAGAAAAGAAGTGGTGTCACCACATAATCATTCAGTTAGAAATCTCACTCTTCCTCCCATTCTCCTGTAGCTTTCTTTTTCAGTGGAAAAGAAGCCTCACAATATTTACCTGTTCAACTATTATTGCATTTTGCAATGAGGCATTCTCCTGAAGCTGCGACACAAACTGCTTCATGTCTGGCATAAAATCCTTGAAAGTAGAAACCTGTATATTGAGTGTAAAGAAATAAATGACAAAAGCAACAGAAAATCCAGTACCAGGCTCTTTTATTCAGTGAAGATCAAAGGGCCAGCTTTATTGCATTATTTTAATCCAACAATTCTGCTATTGTTAAAATGAAATAACTCCCTCACATATCTCTATTTCCACAACACATTTATCTTTATTCTTACCTCTGATGAGTAAAAAGTGTAAAAAGTAGAGTAAAAAGAAGCTTTGCTACCTCTGGAAAATATCCAACACTATTAAAAAAGGCTTCATGAAGTAATTGCCTAATTCAAATTGTGACTAAAAAAAAGTTAGAAACAAAAACAATCCTTGGACCAAAATACATCTACAGCAGCAAGCAGAAGAAATTAGCAAGTCATACATGTCTCCTATAGAACCTCTTGGCTTTTCCATTTGTGGTAATCATAATCACAGCATAGCGCCGTATGCAGTAGACAGTTCTTTTCTCAGGGTTTAAGATCCGTGAAATCACTTCCACAAGTTTATTGTGAGGAATGGTATCATAAGCCCTGGACACATCAGCCTGAAACAGAAGAAATATCTTCCATTATGGTTTCATTGGTATCACTGTAAACACTATGGTAGTATGAAAGGAGTATTGTTGTAGTACGTAAACAAGGCTGAAGGATAAATCACATAGGAGTGAAATTACTGCATCATTCAGGCCAAACCTGTGACAAAACAAAAACTCACTGCTTGTCTGCAAAACCTTTCTTCACTCATCAATGATTTTTCCATTACAAGGGATAACCAAACTGGAAGTAATTTCAGGACAGGACGACAACCGACATATGAGAGCACAGAAGAGAAGCCCCACTACAATATATAAAAAACTGTGTAATTTACATACATCTGTATAAACCGCCCCCATCTGAAGTTATGAATTGAAGTCAAACAGAAAAGGTTGCCTGCTAGACGTAACTGAAAAACAAAAGTTTTAAGGAGAAACTCCTTCAAATAGTGAGATAAGACAAGCACTCATTTTTTTCAAGTGGGAGAAGAAACTTGAACTGTAGTGTCTCTCCAACAAGTGTTCATTTTCACAGAAACTAACGATACTGAGATAAGAGAGACCTATTTTGAAAAATATGCTGAATTTATCCAAAATGCGCATAGATAGTTTTTCCTGGTTTTCCTTTGGGAAGATGGCCCTAAAAGCGTATCTGGGTTTATATTTTTGTCCCATTTTTACACCTAAGTAAATGTAACCACAAAAATCCAGTGCATGTACAGAAGCAAGAGATGCTACATGACAGAAAGACGGACAGAAAAATATCCAAGTAAAGGAAGCGCTACTGCAGGAACACCTCCCCTCAAACAAACCAACCAAACCCCTGCCCCCAAAAAAACAACCAGAGTCTGTGTTAAGTATGGACAAAACTTTATTTTTAAAAGGAAACAGTTATGCAGTCAGAACACAGCTATTACAGCTATAAGAGTATCTGCACAAAGGTGACTTTGAAAAGCTAGTTTGAATATGTAATTAAAAAGACATACCTTTACATAGTAGAAATGAGGAATTTCACCATCTGATTCGAGAACCTTTGTAACAAACTTCTTCCATGTCTTGTAGATACCATCCTTCCCAAACACCGAAGAGCCAATAAAATTGGTATTTATAGTCCGTTCATAATTTAACACACTAAATAGATTTTTTAGTCGAGTGTTGTAGTGATGCATCTAAAAAGAGAAGAAAGAGAATCACCTCAAAGTATATTCTCCAGCAGAGAGAATGAATGATATTTAAATTATCACCACAACAAGAATAGCAAAAAGAACAAATGCTCCGAGACTTTAGGCTAACTCCAGCTGCACCATCAGTTCAACATCTGGAGGTACTTCATACGAGTACATTAGCAAAGACTGAAATCTCAGCTGTGGGAATAGTAAACTACACCAGAGTGGAAGCGAAGTCGTGCAGGTTCATTAGCTCTGCAAATAGGTTAAGGAAGAAAAATATTGACAGACCTGGCAACAAAAGAACGTTGAAAGGGCAAGCTATACTACTGAAGAAAATAAACAAACTGCACATGTAGCATACCTATCAATCAGTTATACTTATCTATCAGTTTAGAACCTCAGAGCAATCCTCCAAAATGTATAGGCACAACATAAAAGGTTTCTTACTCTGAATGGTAGTATTGTGATCATGATATGGATACACTGAAACTACTCATTATGGAAGCATTCCAATTCATATGAAAATATTTATTTTTGCACTAAAAAGCTGGCAGAACTAAAGCACATCAAAAACATTTAGTGCCCTACTGCCACTGCCTCCAAACCAACTTGATTCAACTTCCCTGTTTCACGTAAGGTAAGTAATTATGTTCATTCATTCACTGGCTGATCTTTATAAAACAAAGAATTCTGAAGACACTTTCCTGATATACTGGAGTGGTATCTTTTCTGTCATAGGCCAAGTTCCTAAGAAAAACAGCCAAAAGGGTAGAGATGTAGCTCAAAGGTACATAGAAGCAGCAAGCTCAAAGTAATCATCAGTGAAGTTTCTCCTTTCCTTCTTAAAGAGCCTATCCCAGGATGGTCGCTTTTTCACAGAAAGCACACCTTCACCTTGTCACAAAGCTGATAGCCAGATGGGTGAGTCAATAAATGAAAAATGAGATTGGCTTCAAACCCAGTTTGAACTAGACCTGAGAGACCTGGAGTTGCAGTACTCACAGTAGCTCCTCATTTTCATCGTAGAAGGAATTCCCTTGAGCCTCTTAATTCCCCAGAACGGCTCTAATCCACAGAGTTGCTAACATTTTTGCAAAACCTAAAGATCTGCTGGAATCTCCGCAGAATGTAGTATAAAGACTATAAGCTCTCAGACAAATTAGATCTTTTAGAATCCTGCTGCCTCCCAGTGCTTTGAGCTTCCCATTAAACATTAAAAAAAGGTTCAAATGAAAAAGAAAGAAGGATGTAAAGCAAATATGTAAAACCCTTGAAACAAAACAAAATCTACACTGACTTGAGGATAAATTCATGGAACTGGACTCATTCCACCATATTTTGCAGAAAAAAATCGAGCGTTGCCTGAGAAGTTGGCTTGCTGGATATTTGGGAGATTATCTCTGGCAATTCATTTGGATACATTCTGGTGTTGAGCTACAGAAGCTGGCCAAGACTACCCCTACAATTCCAAACTGGCTTCCAAATTCCAAAACCTGGAATACTGTCTGACAGAAAGAACTGACTGACAGAAAGAACTGACTGTTCCTTCTACAATTTAAATGCTAGAAGGAAAGTGGAAAGCAGAGACATGCTGGATATGGTACAGGATGACAAACTGGGACAGAGTGCAGGATAAAAGGCCAGCACAGAAACAAACTGACTAGCCATGCAAGTTGGGGTGGAGAGAAAAAAAAAAGAAAAAAAAAAAAAAAAAAGCCGACTACATCACTTCCTTTAGGTTGGAAGCCCTAAACTGATGAGTAAGATAATCGTTTTGCACCAGTCTACTATCTGAGAGGTAACACTACTACCACCTTGTCTTTCAGGGATTTATGAAAATCATTAGCTATGCTTTTTGATTAGTTTAGACAGATGAGGTCTGCCTAAAAGCTGAAGACCTTAGTGTCCTCAGTTACTTGTCAGCACTCTCCACCAGGAGTCTATTGCTCACACTTTTCAGTAGATACAGATATTCCCTCTCAGCTCCAGGGCAGCCAGGTTAGCTCAAATCACTTGAGCAGCTACCACGGTTGACTTTGAACCTTCGTCTTCTTCAGTATATTCACGTTATCCTTTATGCCCGATCTCTTACAGGAGCAATAGCACCTTTAAAGCACTGCCGCTATTTCCAAATTAACTGTCTGCATACCCTCAAATGTGACAGTCTGACTGTATAGAAAAACTATGAAGAAATAGCACTTCAGAACAGCTTTTAGAGGATGCCCTGTAAATCTGGTCTGGGATCACACACTGAACAGTAAGTACTAAGATGACATTGACCTCTCACCCATTTCAAGAACATTTAATCTCCTGCACTAAATGGGACTCAGTCTTGAGGAAAAACAATTAAAGCAGTCATGCAAGACAGTGTAACTGGGTTCCCACTATGTTGTGAGGTTAACTGGCCTGTTAAATAGATCATTCTGTGCACTGCGTGTTCTGTCTCTGTTCCCACACTGCAGCAATTCCCAGCTTCCTTCCTATCTCCCTACTATGCTTCTCCCAGCTTCCTCGCTCTTCCTAGGCCACCTTCTGTCACACACGCAGTTCAGCACTGTTCGGCCCCTGGGTTGAGGCAGCACCGTAGCAAACTAGCCGATCAACGTGCGCCATCAGTTTTCAGGTAAATCCCAACAGGCTGGACTCATCCATCCCTCACCCTCTGGCATGCCAAACAAACGCCAGGTTAGTGCAGAACACTGAGCATCCTTGAGATTTCAATCCTTCTACTTCCATAGATGGCCAATGCCTATCACAACCACACTCAGCTAGCAAGCGGGACAGAAAGGGAAGGAAAGGGACAGAAAGGGAAGAGAACGAGATGACACAATTACCTGACAGGCCATGCCATTCTGGTAAAATCACTTCCTTAAGACAGGCTTGCAAACAGAAGTACGTGACTCTGGAATTGGAGGCTAATGGTAATTAAGCACTGAGAGGGAGAAACCAAGTTGCAACAAGTAGACCCACTCAGTCATTCTGATTTGAATGTTCCAGTTCACCATGTTAAAACTAGTTTTATATAACATAAAAAAACTCACTCACTTTATTAGCTCCCTACATCAAACCCACATAAAACAATGGAGAAAATAAAAACCTTCTTTTCTCTGCTTTCCCTGCTGAATGCTCGTGCTTCAACAACACCGCTCACTTTTACTATGGGTCTTAACCCATTTGCTTTGGGAATGAACCGGAGCTTTGATGCCATAGGAACATATTTTTTTTGACGGACAGCTTCAATCTCCTCTGAAGACAAAGCACGTAGATGTACTTTGGCAAAATGGTTTCTAAAATACAAATAAACATTTAGTATAAGCAACAGGAAAGGCAGTAAATTAAAACATTTAATATGTTCATGATAACTGAAGCCAAATATTTTACTAGGAAGATAATTACAAATACTAACCTCTGCAGAAAGTGACATAGAAATCTGAATTTCAGAACAAATTCACACTATCTTAATGACAACACAAGTACACATTTGTTTGATGCAAATTAAAATAATAAACAAAACTTAATTAACACAAATGAAAATTTAAGCACAGATTAGCTGAGTACATTTGAACATATCTTTTTATGCAAGACAACAGGAAGTTGGATATTTCTCATAGTTTCAGAAGCTTGAAAGACACAGGCAAAGTTGCATAGAACCTTCTGAAAACAATATTAAGAAAGATCAAGGGAAAGACTTACACACTGTAATGGGCTGTTCTACTCCCAACATTTAAGGGACCTACTATGTGTTAAAAGTTACTATAGTGAACTGAGATACTAGGATACACATAGAAAAAAAGGGCATTTAGGTATCCAGTGATGTGATTCAAAGAAGCGATCTGATAAGCAAGCACCAGCTAAAGTGAACAGCAGAGAATAATGAAGAACAGAAGGCTCCCAAGTCACAGGTTCTGAGCCCCATAATTCAGCTTACTGGGAAACGTGGTTTCCCTTCACAGACACTCCCTTAGGACTGACAGTTCAATATAGCTTACTCCAAATCAGTACTTTCCCATGCAGTGAGGCAGGAAAAGGAGGCAGTGCAGAAGCCCTTGCTCTTACTTAAGATGGCATTGTTGAAGTGGCCTGCTTGCAATGTAAAAGACCTGGATCAATCTCCTGCACTCCTTGTGTTGCTCAGGACAAAATGTGCCATTCCAAAAAGCCCGACAGCCTAGTTGTTAGGACGCGCCCCTGGGAAGTGAAGCGAGAGAATTCCAACCCCTGCAGAAGGGGGGATGCAAATCTAAATTTGCACAAAGATTTTTCTCATCCCACACCAACCACTGGTCTGGTCTAGCAAAAGAAGGCCACACCGTCACAAAAGGCAGTGGACAGATGGTGGAAACCTGGTAAGCATGCTCTAGAAGACACCTGAGAAGCCAAGCATGCCGGTGCGAGAGGCACAGAAATACTTCTCTTCTGTATGCCAAAACGCGTCCAAGCTAATGACCCAGCTGCTTGGGACTGTCGGGGTCCGAGTGACACAGTGCATGACAGGTATAGGAGCATCCAGAGCCAGCAAGCTGAGCTGTTACTGAGCAAGTGTTTTGAGGATTTATATTCACACTTTAGAATTAAATTCCTGGTACGGATGTAGCCCAAAGTAAAGCAGAATGGACAGGAGATCACTTTTCCACAGGTAGAGATCACTATTATTTATTCTGACTTAAATTCCCTCCTGAACCCACAAAACTTCATCATGTACTATAGTATTAGCTAAATCACTAAAAAAGAACAAAGAACTCCAGTTCAACAGAAACAACTGAATGAGCAAGTCTCCATCACTTTGCAGTTCACATTAAGACTGAAGGAAAACAAAACAAAACCACCGCTACATAAAAAAAAGTCTTCCTTTGAAAGTGAAGACAAAGGCCAATTATTGGCAAATCTTCCCTAGTACCTCTGGCCAGCTGTAGAACTGGATGAAATTTTGCCTGCAGCAACATTCATTGCTTATTTCACGGCACTTGTGCAGCGCTAATGATTCTGAACACGCACTAATCTAGTGGCCACTGAACCACCCTACTCTCATTTGTACACCCATGGCGCCGTTACGCACTGGAACTTGGAGGAAGATGAGTGGATGGTCCTGCTGTCTTTTGACATCCCGTCCCAATCCCATGGGGGAAGATTCAGAATTTCTGCAGCATCTTTAATCCACAGCAGCTACTGTGTGTGGTCCTTAGAAAAACAGGTGCTGTCACCAGAACATTGGGTACTTCGTTTTTAAAACATAACCTTGTATTCCATGGGCCACCTAACCTGAACCAGCTGTCTCATTAAATGCTGATTTTTTCTTAATAACGAATAGGTACTAATTTTAATTTGGCATATGAAGTTTGGCATAGCTTCAAAAATGAATAGAAAATTGTCTGTGTGCAAAAAGTCCAGTGCGCTCTAACCTCCGCCCCTGCAGCAAGACAAACATAGAGATTTAGGTTTCCTCCCAGAACCGTGGTCTGTACCCTTGAGTGAGATTCTGCACTGGAAGATCTACTCATACAGACAGCCCTTCAGGATGCGGATTAACTCCCTAATGACAATGCAGTGCAAAGGCAAGCTCCTGGGTATAGTCCAGGCCCACTTAGTCCAACCTGTTTCATCCTCCTTCTTCCTCCCAAAGGAGGATACAAAAGAACTGGAAAGGCATCAGTGGCTACGCTTGGCTGCAAAGATCTTCCTGCGAGCCAGCTCGGAGCGATCGCTACAGGCAGCTCCAGCTGAAGAGGAGGAAGAATGAGGACAGCCACAGAAAAGCCATAAGGGCAACAACTGCAGCCACCCGATACTCTTCCTTCAGGGAAGATGAAAGCAGCTAACAGCCTCTGGCACCAATTCACCACCAGTGACCAAAAATGCTGCCTGGGTAAGAGGGGATGGTGCTGGGAGAGTCTTGATATGGCCAAGGAAGCACAGGAAGCCCTAAACAGCTGTTTCACAGTATCTCTAAATCCCAATTTCTCTCCTCCTGTGTGGACAGCTCTCTAAATGTATGAACGCAGTAAGCTGGGTCTGTGGGACACCTCACATTGCACAGCACACTCAAAGCAGAGTGCTGAAAGCTGATGTGAAGCTGAAGTACAGCTGCTGCTGGGGTCAGACTAGAAGTCCATATAGCTATATATCCTATAGGTGACAACAAACACCTTGTCCTTAGAGCATGCCCTCAGCAAGGGCGCAGCAGTACTTCCTTGGGACGCTTCCAGTAACCTGCAGGCCAGGGACTTCCCGAGCCAAAGGGGAGAAGGGGCTTCCTGAACCGTGGGGAAATGCGTGGGGAGGAAATCAGAAGAAACGAGATTAGCCCAGATCAGGGTATTTTGAGTTCAGAGCACCTTGTCCTTACACACTGGGTTTTTCTGGAAAACTGGGGATAGGGTCAAAAGGGCTAAAACCAAAAATATTTGATTTATTTTAATCACATACCCCACTAAAACGACCATTACGTCTAATTCATAAAAGTTAGTACTTGATGATACTTTATGCCAAAAAGTAGCTTTTTGAAATATATTAAAACTGCATAAAACACTAATTGCAACACTAAGGCTGTTATTTTGAAGACAAAACAAACAGAATATGTGAAACTAAAAATGATATTGTACTACTACTATTTAAATTGCATATTCTGTGCTACAACTGCAAACAAGATCGAGGCCCCATTCAGTGCAAACACACATGCAGAAAAGCTGCACTGGAGATACCGGTATTGTAATCAGGGAGCGGCAGGGGAGGAGGGGAAAAATCACACATATAACATTGTAGACCAACAAATCACTGTGAAAGCAAAAGGTTTACCATATTAAATAACCATTAAAACACAAAACAACAAGTATGCTAATTTTGCACAGTTCAAAAGCTCTCTCAGACACCAACAATTTATACTTAAAACTCAAAAGATGTGAAGGTGTGCACAATACTGTTCATTAAAACTGCCTCCAGATCTTTCCTATTTTCTCCCTTCATTGCTTAAAATTTGATCTTAAATAACACCCTTAAGTTGCACGTGCATGCATTTTTAAGACTAAAACAGCAGAATGGAATTCCACAGCTGCACTAAAAGAGAAGCTGCAGCCCCTCAGTCTTAAAAAAACCCAACCAAACAAACAAAAAAAACCCAACAAACACCACACACAAGGCTACTTTCTGATTTTATGAATAGAGTATCACAGCATTTCAGCAGAGGTTTGGTTTTGTGTTTGGTTTTTGTTTTGTTTTAAATTAAAGCAGCTGAAGCAAATTGAGTATTTTTAAAATTAACTTTCCCAAGGTTACTTTGGGATTCTGTTGCTATACTTTACTCATTGTTAAAAGGTGTAAAAAATTGACTTATCAAAACAAAATCCTCTTCACAATGGATTTTATTATTGCAAAGATTTCTCCTATCAAAGAATTCTAAATTTGAATCCATTTTCTCACACAAAATATTTCTGAATTTACAAGCTGTGCATACTACAATCACAGGTTGAATTTTCTTTTGGGAAATTAAGCAAATAAAAGGAGGACAAATGGGCAATAATCGAAAGCAGAATGATAACTTTACATTACAAAACATGAGATTTCCACATATTCCACTAATGTTTGATTAGTTTTCTAATGTTACCTAATTCCAATGTTCTGTAACTTGCCCCAAATAAACTTTCGGTAGTAGAAGAGCATGTTTTTCTGGAACATGGTCTCGGTGATATAGAAAAATGATCTGAGCAACTCAACAACATAGGTATCCATCAGCCAGTATAGGAATTTAGCCAAAAGTTCTTCACGGAAACAATGTTCATAGGCAGGAACAAAGTGATCACCTTCAATAAACAATTCAAATGTAGTTATAGTAAATATCAACTATTTGTATTAGTAAAGAAACAGAACATACAAACAAAAAAACCACAGATAACACTCTTTTCTTAGCTTGAGGTTAATGTAAAGAAAAAAAGCAAACACAAACAATTGCACAGGTGCCGCTCCAAATCCGCTCCAAATTTTCACTGGCATTAAATAACGTGACTGACCCAAGCTTCAGCTACAAACACAGAAACTAATCTGCAGTGACAAATTGACATACAGGATACGACTACATGCCATTAGTAGCCCGAAGACTTACTTTCCTCCCCCAGTGTTCACTGTGAAAGATCTTTAATGAGCAACGGTGAGATTATTGTGAAGGGAAAGGTAAATGGAAATAAGCCTACTACAAAATAAAACTTAAAAAAAAAATGAAAATACTTGGTTATACTGTAAAAATAACAGAATTAAACCAGGCTGAGAATGATATTCAGATTTCCCAATTACATGAAAATTAATTTCAGGGTTAGGCTTTATTTCAGGCATCCTGTATAAAACTTACTGCTGCAGAAGTAACAAAAAACAAAAAACCACAACAAACAAAACAAAACAACCACCCACCCTAAGTCCATCAGCACTTAAACTATTTAGATGGGACAAAAATTATGAATCCAGAACATTTCTAGCTGCTGTCAAATTTAAGGCCACATAGATTTGTAGTGATGTCGAAACATGAATAAGCAAGTAAGGAATAAAACCCTGTGCTGCAATACTGAATTTCTGCCAACTTCTAATAATACTTTTTCTAATTAAATTTCTAGCAAAATACAAGATAATTTATATAAATTATACAGAAATATTAGTTTAGCTGCATAGCACTAATCATGATTATGGCACAAATGTGTTAAAAACAACAGAGCTGAGGCTTGAAACTGAAACTTATAAAATGGAAATAAGCTTCCAGTTCTCCACTCTGCTTGGGATTTGTGCACTTCAGGGTGGCAAGATTTTAATGTATTTACAGTCACTAAGAAAAGACTACCATAAAGAGATAAAACAGTGTTCACTCCAACAGAAGGCAGGTAATGTCAATGAAAAAAAAAAAAAAATCAATGATTGTTAGAAAATTCTCTAACTGAAGAGTTGCAACATGCAATTGCAATACACAAATCAGGATGTTGCTAAGTAGCTGTCCTGGAACTAGATTAATTTGGTTTTTTAGGTCCTTGACAACAGCTGTAAATGATGACTACAATGCAGGGAACTGACAAGAAACCACTACTACTACTGCTTTTGGAGGGAAAAAGCCCCACCTACATACAGTGCAGCAAAGCAACTAAATGTGTGTTTAAACTTCAAGCACAAGGGAGTAGTTTCATGAAAACTAAAATGAAGCCTATGTGTTGCTTTTCCTGGAATAGGGCCAGAGAATAAGAGGGCATTACATTTCTTTTTTTTTTTAAGCTAACACATTCGAAGTGACTATAAACCTAACTTATATTTTCCAGTAAAAACCTTTTCAAATAAGAATCAATATATTTGCTAGAATCAGCAGTTTCTTATGGAAGTGTAACCTCCCCTATTTTTGACATCAGTTCTCAAACGTCAGACTTTATTTTCCTCCTACGTTACAAAGAATCTGTAGTAATTTCAGAACCTTATCACACCTTTTAAAAAGAAAAACCATTTTCAGCTCACATTACTGTAGGATCCAAGTACGTTACTAGGTAAGAATAAATACCGCAAACATACCAGTTAAGCAAGTGCAATCCGCATTGTACAGATGGAGAACGAAGGCACAGAAAAAATGACAAGCAGCATTAGATCCTACAGCAATTGACCACAGAACCACAGCTTCAGCCTAGATTTAAGCCCTGGGATAGTGTCTGAAGCAAGCTTTGCCTGTCAGCTTCTGAAAAGGGGACTAAACAGAAGGGATTTGTATAGAATTTGGAGCAATGCCCTCACGCCAGCTTTCAGACAGGGACCACTTGGTCTGGTGACCTCTGCACCACCGACTACCCAGCCTGACGCAGTGCTCAGGAAAGGTCTCGTTCCTAGAGAAGAGCTCAGGAAAGGCAACGGATGGTGGGCAACCCCGGCATTGCGTGGGTCCCATACTCACGTCTTTCTCACACGGTTGATGTGAGGGGTGGGGGGAAGAGGGGTAAAATACGCTGTGGGATGAAGGTTCACTCCCATAGCAGAGGGACACATGACACTACAAGCATCCTGATTTGCCTTTCTTTCTTTCTGAAGGCTTATGGTAAGGAACAAATGCCGTCTACCTGTTGGTTATGTGCTTAGGTCACACTTCAGTGAATTTTCAGAGTTACTGCAACTTGGAGGGTAGGGGTGGAAGGGGAAGAGTTGCATTGAAAGGGCCAGGTTCTGAATTCATGTTTGTGAAAACGTCGTCCTATGAAGCACAAAAAGCCTGAGTGAAAGTGATGAAAACTTAAGTTTTGGAAGGAAGACAGGTTTAAGTGTTCTTCCACCGTCAATTTACAAACACTATTAAGCTTGATCTCTCAGCTACGGTTACTACCAATGCACCAAACAACTCTGAACCCAGATTCAGCACCCTCCCCTTCCCACCTTAAACATGAAGGGCAGTCATCTGACACCCCCACCACTTAGTTCTTTAATTTAAGAAGTACCTTTGACTAGACGAAGCCACACGCAGTCGTTCACTCTCATCTTCCACATCAACTCCTGCAACGAAAGCTTAGCAAACTTCCCCATGGAAATGAACGCTTTCACATTTTTTAAGAACCGGCACTTGTTATGGTTTGAACCCCAAAGCTCGGCGGGGATGACCCGCTCCAGGCACTCCCTCACAAAGACATACACCTGCCAGTGGCTGGGGTGGTGGTTGTGGGGCGCCCCGGCCCCTCCCTCACAAAGACAGCCCCCTGCCAGTGGCTGCTGTGCTGCTTGAGGAGCCCCCCAAGGGCTATATCACACACCTCTCCCACGTTTTGCTCCTCACTGTGCGACTCCCCATGCGCGCATTTCACAAGAGGAGCACCTAAGTCACCTGGCGCGTCAGTGTGACCAGATTCACATCTGCTGCTTGTCACACACTCAGCAGGCTCTTTCCCAAACTGTTCTGCTTGCTCGCCAACATCTGCTTCCCCAGGCAAGGCTGCCCGACAAGGCAGCTCAGTTTTTCTGACACTGGTTTCAGATATCCAGACAGGGCAATTTTTTTTCAAGAGAACTAAGTAAGGGCACTTCCCATGGTTCTTTAACAGTTTCTGAAACGTATGTCTCATTTGCCAGTAGCGTTTGGGCAACCTCTTCTTTCTCCTGTTGTGATGTGGCAGACTTTGGTTGTGCTTTTGCTCCAATAGATTTTGGCTTAAGAATATAGTTTCTATAAGCCGTCTTCCACCTGCCTGACAGCCCTGCAAGCGATTCAGTAAGAACGATTTAGGGAAGCATTCTTGGAAACTCCTGCGAGAATACAGAAGAAACTTCCTGTCAATGTATACTGCGGAACGCAAGAGCGTATTTGGTAACTTCTTTGTCAAATGAGCTAAGGGGCTTTCCCGCCTTCCGCATTCTGGAGAAATACCCTCCATGGGTTTGATTTGTACAGAATCCAAGTGAGATTTATACATAGGCACCTCTACTCCTTTCCTATGGGATTCTGCTTGCATTTCAATGCTGGACTTTAAAGGTTTGTTACTCTGAACTCCTCGCAGAAAAGAGCTTCCGCCTGCCATAAACTTCTTCCCATCATGAGATGCGTGAACCAAAGGACCAGACATATCACTGTTAGTTCTTTGAGAAATGTGTGGGTTTTTAATGAGACTTACAGAATGTGATGCTACACAGCCAGTTCGGTATCTCTTGGAACTACTTTGGTTTACATCAGGAGTGAGATAACAAGCCTTTTCCTCTCTCACTTTCTCCTCTATTTTTGCTCTCTTAGCTGGAATTTCAAGTTGTTCCCTACCAAGCTTCCTTTTTAAAGATGGTGCTGTAGCTGACAAATATAAACTGGAGCTACTTTGTTTTTCCAGATGTTCAGTAACCATTCTGATCTGTTTGCTTGCTTTAGGAGTAGCTTTTGCAGAATACTGGTAACTGGACACGAGGCTTTGTATCTTGTTGGTTTTTTTATTTCCCATGCTGGAGACATTAGCTTCAAGTCTTTGTCTGCATTTCCACCAATGCGACTTTGAAAGATACTGTCTATGAAACATAAGCCTTTTTTGCATATAGTCAAGCAAGCTACTACGTTTATGCTTTGAAAACCTTTGTTTAACAAACACTGGGGCTGAGTCTACATTATGCGAAATAAGTTCATAAACCGGTTGCCCACACACTTGATAACAATTACTAGGGGGAACCAGCATAAAGATTGCACAGTGTTCCAATAAATACATCATCACATCATCCCCTATCCTGCTCAGTAGTGTTTCCCAGAGGCCGCTGATACGAATAGTTTCTGTTGCAGTATTGGGTAGGTAGCTGTATATATTTGAAGACGGCATGATTTGGAAGTGAGAACTGTTTTCGTCCAGTAAGGAGTATCCATACGCAAGGACATTCTTCTTTCTTTTTTCACACAGTCTCTGAACAACTCTTGTGATGACTTCACTCTGACTAGATAACTGAAGAAAGAAAAAAGAAAATCAGCTTTATCACCAACTCTTCCACAAACCACACTTTAAATAAACAGACATGCAAGATACACAGCCCTAGACATCAGCTATAGATCAAATCCTTTCAGAGCAATAGTAATGATTCACAAGTGCCGTACTCCAAAAGAAAGGTTTCCAGGTGTACCACAAGATGTTCACATGCAGAAACGCGGGCCTACGACTTTAAGGAAGTCTTTTTAACGTCTGCCCTTTTGATCCTGGTTTTCATGTCCAGGAAACACCCTACACTGCTCCCCTCGGCTCCCTCAGCAACCCTGACTCCAAGGCCTCTGGGTTACTCTGCCGGTAGATACGTGCTCATGCGGGCTCTAACCTCCAGGGAACTAACACCGATTTTCTTGAGGCCTCCATTTCCTTTTATGTAAAGAAAAGCTCAACTAGACGACTCAGTTCACAATTCTAAAACCCACTTCACAGGCCTGCAAAGTTTTGTTTCCTACCGTAGCGCAGTTTTGCTCAGGCACGCAGCAGCTCCCAGAGAAACGCAGCCTTTCCTCTCCAAAAAGTTTCTTCTGCTGAAACACCGCCCCGCAAGCCGTTTCCTCCCCCCTTCTCTATCCTCCCAAGAGCGGGAAAGGGGCACTTTGCCTTTCCAGATGCTCCCCGGCTCACTCTTACC
>KL269051.1:62005-75303 GCA_000699545.1 Podiceps cristatus | reverse complement strand
AGCCAGCTGCATTGGGTCTGTGTGATATGGAGGAGGCTTCTGGAAGCTTCTCACAGAAGCCACTGCTGTAGCCCTCTCCCCTCCGCCCCCCCAGATCTTGCCATGCAATCCCAATACAGGCATCAAAGGTTCAAAGACAGATTTACACTTCTTAATGGAAAATAAATAGATTAATCAGTCACAAAGTTGTATCATTTATGTTTTGTTCTAAAATCAAAGCATCCTATATAATGCCAGGGCCAGAGTCTGCTACAAATATTGATTCCTAGTATATCAATGTGGAATTTAATATTCAAAGCCATATCTGACTAGGTGTTTTAATTAATAAACTGCACTGTTAAAATCTTTACAGGTGGAATTGGAAAGCTGCAGCTTAAATTCTCCCAGGTAATTGCACAAAGAAAGAAGGTATTCTTTAGCGGAGTAGGGGTGAGCTCTCAACCAAATAACTGTTCTGTCTGTAATTAATTTTGAAATCAGCACTGGTCTCTAATGGTCAGTGCTTTGTGTTTTACATATCCAGAAGAGGAAAGGCTAATTTACACTAATGCAGTTCCCAAATGTAGGCAACAAGATTTGTTCAAGGTTTCTGAACGAGTTAAAATGGACAATGTTGTTTCCAAATGATGGAAAGAATACCAATTCTCTTCAGTAAAGAGGCAGGTAGCTGATTTCTAGACTTTCAGCATCTGGAATGCACAGTAAGTGTTTAGCTGTGCATTCTTTGGATTTGTGGAACACTGAAAATCAAATTAAACCATAAGGGAGAGAGGTTTTCTCCTGATGTTAGCTGAGAGCCTTGCTCACGCCAGCTGTCTTTTGAGTGTGTCTACTAAAAGAGCAAATCTCATCATGTGAATATTACTGCTAGTGATGGATGGCCATTTCTTTTACTTCCCTTTAATGATTTTGATTTTAGTTCTGACTTAGGTACGCTTGGTTTACTGCACTAGGGCCTCGGTCTTGATGAATGGGGTGTTGACACTTGCACACCAAGTCTCCATTTGAGTGGGAGAGCTGTCAGGGAGCTTGTAGCACAGATCTCTGTTATGGAGACATGCTTCTTGCCTGTGTTATAACTTCTTGCAACATATAACAGTGACTGGACAGAGTTCACCTCTCACAGAATTTGCACATGCCAGGAATTTTTTCTCATTCTGTGTTTGAGACATTTTCTGTGGTTGCACCTCCTGCTAAGTGCTAGACTATCACAGGCAGTATTCCAAGTAGCTGCAGAATAATCCGGCACCTTTGTGGTAGGAAATCATGACCCTTGAAATTTGCTTACTTGCTTTGTTTTATTAAACGTTCCCTATCCAAGAATATCTTTTGACATTAGGTCAGTTGGTTCAAAGTAAATTCTAAATGGGGAAGAAAGAGCATTGGGTTATTCTTCCTTAGCAGCATCAGCTTTTGAATCTGTTCCAGATGCACGAAAAGTGCTCTGGGCTATTGCTGTGACTGACAAGGTATCCCAGGCAGACTTTCAGCATCATCTCCTCTGATCCTGAATGAGGGAAAGGTTTCTGGGACAAATAACACCCACCTTCATCTCTTGTGGCTGGGAAAAAAGAGTTTCAGGCTCTTTACAGAGGCTCCTCTGGACTGACGCTGCAGAAGGTCCACCCTCGACTTCCAAAGACAGACTGTAGATCGCCTGCCTTTGCATGAGCAGCTGTTTTTTTCTTTCCTGAAGTTTTTTTGGGGAATATGATGGGTCTGATCTAGGAGTGTTCCCTTCCTAAAACATTAACGTGGTCAGTGCATAGGATTGTGCTTAGTAAATGGAATGAGCAGCATTGGAATAAAAATGCTGTAGAAGACGTCACCACACTCTGGCTAAACCCTAACAGGGCACCTGGAACGTGCGCATCTCGTACCTTCTCACTGAGAGCTGGGCTTCACAAACAGTGACTCAAAAGAGAACAAGCCACAGCTCAGAGGATCACAAGGATTCCCAGTTAAAAGCTTCATCTGGTTTCCTACATGTGGTCAGTGAAAAACTACTATTTTTAGATGCAATGTTAAAACACTCTTCTGTTATGAAAACTGAGCCTGTGAACCACCAAGGTGGACCTTGGGTCCATTTTCTATCACTTCTTTCCACTTTAGACTGTTCTCTGCTTTGTACAGCAGAAAAATCCGTTTCCTTTCAATAGCCAGCTCTGTGCAAACTGCAGCTGGGGAGGTCAAGGCAGGGCTGGTGCTTCCATCCGTGGGCTCCAACATCAGCCGTGCCCGGGGTAACGGGGAGCATGGGGAATGCACCCGCAGAGCCACCACCGCCAGGGGAAGGTGCTCGCCGGTCCTGCTGCCACGATGCGGTGCTGCCAATGGGGCTGTGGAGGCTTTGCGATCACCACTTCTTACTAAACGTTTCTGATGCCGACGCAGGTGAAGAGTAAGTTCTGACTCACAGCTCCAAAGGCTGAGCGTCTCTGCGGGACTGAAAGGTGCAAAAAGCAAGAGTTTTATTTTTCTAAGTTACTAAGTCACTAAGTTGCTGGGAGATATGACTGCATACACGCAGACAAAGCAGATCTGCTGATTAGGCTGCTGGTTTACAGATTATTTTCTCAGTATAAATTGCCTGTTGAAACAGAAAAAATTCAAAGATAATAAAGCTACAGTACCTAGTACAGACCCGCCCCCCCCCCCCCCCCCAAACTCCTCATTAAGCTCATCAGTAGAACAGACAGCATTGCTGGTGTCTGCTTTGGCTAATCTGTAATACCATACTGTATTTATTGAATAACATACCTATTTATCATACAGTCTTCTTCCTTGCTGGAATTCTGAATGCAATTATCACAGGTGTCCTTACATCTTTAAATCTCATTTAGAAGGAGAGCCACAGCCAAAATGCTAATGTGCTTGCCTTAATTGTAAACATTGAGCACTGATAAGAATGAAACTCCATCCTCTGTTCTCAAAGAAGTTCTTATGTGTTCCCTACTTACACCGCTTTTTATCTGATTCTGCTTCACTTCTGTTCTTAGGCAGATTAATAGGCACCCGAACAGACAAATAACAGTACTACATCTTCTTCACACCCTTTTGACAGACTTTTGAGATTGCAAAATATTTTTGGAAAATTATTATTGGAAAAATGCTTATTGAATGATCAGGTGGATGGCTATTTTTCAGGCTGGAACAAACCGTTCCCCAGCATTCACATGAACACATTAGTAACTCATACTTAAATGCTGATGGGACATTTTTTAGAATGTGATAAGTGTGAAATAGCCCGTAGTTTTATCAGTCTTGGTTGCTGCCCACTCCTGCTAAAAAAAGGTTGATTGTGATCATTAAGTTGCAGGTAGGCAGTGCCTCTGGACTGTAAAATAGGAATGTTAGTGCGCGGTGATGAAAGCAAACTTTGCTCAACACCTGTCTATATATATTGCAGGTTTCAGTGGCTGCCCAGTTGATCCGTTCACTCTGTTGTCTGGGAAGAAAGAAGTGGTAAGTAAGAACAACTAAGACCAAGTTTTCTCCTCTTCTTTTTTGAACTTGCTGAGATTACAAATGCAAAGCTCTGCTTTTGCAGCTCAAGGAATAACAACAGAGAGCTATCGTGGGGCACTGGAGCGGTCGTGTGAAATGTCATCCACTTGTTAGTGTTTTAAGCTTGTGTTCTTTCAACTGCATTTATATTTTAAGGAACTGAGGAAATCATCATCATTCTTAAAACAAGCTGGGCTGTTTTTTGTGGCAAATCACTAGATTTATATGTATGGAGTATGATAAAGGAAAAAAGCATTGTATTAGTAGCTGTCAAAAAACCCCCAGAAATAACTGCCTATAGTATAAGAAAGTATTGTTTTAACTACTATCTGGATTGAAAAGAAGTGAGATTTTAAGTCATAGTAATCATTGGTATTGGATACTGGAAAATGTCTAGGATATGATTAATGAAACATTGGAAGGAAACGCTGTCAGTTTGTGTGTTAGCATAGATAGTGTGTAAAGTCTGTGTGTCACACTATGTGTCAGGCTATTCTTGATGGAAACATTTTCTTATGCTAATTTGGTTTGATACACGGAGGTAAAGGAATACATTAGACTAATGTAGTTAGCTCAAGTAATGTGGCAGTAGGCAGAAATCACCTGGTTTCTCAGTAACTTTTATTAGCAGCTCGTCCATTAGATCAGTAAGTCTTTTTAATGTCACTACTTTTTCCTCTCTTGATTCTTTCCTATGTGTTTTGTGTTTGGGATGGGGTAGATCTGTTGTATTTTCTTGTTGATGGGATTATTATTTTTCGTTGTTTTATTCTAAAAAGTAATTGTTTTATTTAAATAACTAGAGGCATTTCAAGTAGTTCACCGATGTTTCCTGGCTCTGGCTCCTCAGTGGCAATGTCCAGTGCTTTCCTTGGTCATGAAGACAAAAATTAACGTTTGGGATTTGTTTCCTCTCTGCACTTGCTTAGAAATTAGTTCTCTTTACTAGTTTGTTTCATATGTTTTTTTTTTTTTTTAATTTTGCTATGTGCTAGCTTCAAGCTTGTAAGCAGTAAGTCTCAGGGATCCATGGGAATAAACACTGAGCACAATGCTCATTTGTTCTTTTAGCTTTCACATATCTATTTTTCTCCTGTACTACTGCATTAGTTAAAAGTTTACATCCTGACTAAGCCTGCTATCTTATTCAGAGAAAAAGCTCCAAGGAAGCAGCTAGTGCCAGAGTAAAGACAAGACTTGCTCCTGGCAAGGCCAAGTTATTGCTGGTGTTTATTTAAGTCATTGCCTGTTCTGTTGCACCCAGGGCTTTCTGGCTGCCATGGAATAGGTTCTGGGGCAAATTATCAACTGATGTAAAGCTGCTGAATGAATTTGTGCTAGCTGAGGATCTTTCTTTACTGTCTCTACATTATGTGCTTCTATATGGGAAATGATACATTTTGAGGGGGGAAACCCCCAATATTTCCTCGAACTGTTTAAGAAGGACTGCTATGTAGCTTGGTGTTTACTCCTATGAAGTATGTGTGGTGAATATTCATATTTACTAAATCATACAGTCAGGTATCAGGTTAGCTGATAAGTCTCTTTTTTAACATAGAAACCGTAGCACAGTGGTGAAAGACAAGAAAGTGATGTGTATTTGTAGAAAAGCTGAGAGAGGAGGAGAGAATGAAAGAAAAGCCTGGTTGAACCCAAAACTTGGTCTGGAGCTGCTTAAGCAACCTGTAGGCATGTGCATGGTCACGCTGGCATTTGTTGTAGTTATTACCAGTCGGTTTTGAAAATACTGCTATTTCCTCCAGAGCTTTTCTTTCATCTTGGTTTGACTGGGTCTCTTCCCCTGGAGGTTAGATTTCTTTAAGGCTTACTGTTTCGTGGTTCTTATTTCAGGCACAACGTGGCCTTTCAGTGAGCTGTCACGGGTGGAGAGGTACAAACAATACCGTTCAAGCATGAGCAAGTGGTAGTTCATATTCTCCGTGTTAAGTCCAGCAAAATAAATAGATTTACAACTGTTTCTGATTTAAAACAGAAGAGCACTGAGAGTGTAGCCCTGCAACCAAGGCAATGCTGTTACAGTCCAATGAGTCACTGAGGAATGCAATATAGGGCAACTGCATGACACCTAGTGTTACTCAAATAATTGCCCAGAGACTTTAACTCTTTGAAATGCTACAGTGAGAGAGCGAATATGGCTATAAAACCCACGGGAATGCGCTTTGTCTTCAACATTCTCTCACATGTTATTTCAGAATTTGAATGCCATCATTTCTATCTATCTCCCTCTTAGGAAGGGGAGGTGTCAGTTTCTTTTGGAGTTAGAAAGGATGTCACACATAGTTAGCATTTTCCAAAGGTGAGGAAAGACTATACTTACACCGAAAGCAGCACACATGGTGGTGTGAGAGGATTTGCCACGAGGCTCACCGAAACGGACTGGATTACAGTTTGCACAGGCATTAGTTTTCAGACCTTTGCAATATGCATAGCATATTTTGACCTGCCACTTTCAGGAGGAAATTAGCTCCCATTTCAGCACAGCTCCGAACAGGTAGATATCCAAAGCGCCAATGCTTATCCAGACATGAGCTCCAGGACTACGCCCTGGGTGCAGGCATCCTGGCCGGCGTCCTGCCAGCTAAGGCGGGAACCGGACACGTGGTGGCTGAGACACCCGGGCTGGCACGGGGATGGGCAGAGCTCATCTCCTGGGCACCTCATCCAGCAATTGTGGCTCTCCTGCCTTTGGACCTGGACTGGTGCGTCCAGCTGAACGTAGCTCCTTGTTGTGGTGTGCATTGTCACCGGCCCATCCTCTGCCCGTTCTCTAACATGTTCCTTCACAGTGTAGTTATGCCTTCAGTGTTCAAAAGTAAACCACTATTAGGGTTTTCATTGTCATGTATATCTTGCGTCAAATGATGTTGGTCTTTTATACCAATGGCTGACATCAGCCTTTCCAAAGGTGCAGCTAATATGAGCTGCCAGGGAATGATGCAGTTAGCTTTGTCACCCCGATGCTCTGCTCCTCTGCAGCACCCAGATTTTCTTCTGAGTATTTTCTCAAGATGTTAATGTCTGTATTTAGGCCAAGGAAGAATTCTTTGAAGGGAAAACTGTAGAATGTAGATTATCCTTATAGCACAGCAATTAATTAACAATAAGTGGCTGTGGCCAGTGCTCTAGCAAACAGAGTATCAGGTGGCTGTAAACTATCTTCTCAGCTGTTCCTCTTAACAAGAGTCGGGATCTGGAGAAAGCTGACAGCTTCGGTAGCATTTCAAGGATCTAGATAGTTCTGCTTTCGTCAGTCCTTGATACCAATCATGCAGAATGGGCTGTTCTAGTAATACCTCTGCAAACCCAAATGCACATGGCAAATACTGCAAAGACCTCCAGTATTCAAGTCTGCCTTCCCAAATCAGAGGTTAACTAGGGCTCATATGAATAATTTTATATACATACCTATAAAAAAACTTCCTCCACAGAGGTGATCATCTCTCATTCTATGGTATTTAATCACATAGAGCAAACCCAATAATAATACATGACGTACCTGTGGGATCCTGAGCCCCTCAGGAATGTGGGAGATACTTATTACAAAAAAATGCCCCGCTGAATTCTTGAATAGGGAGAGCTTATTTAGGAGACATAGAGGCTGTTTGTCTGCTGAAGTTTTCAAGCTCTAGTTTCTCCAGTGAATGCATCATCTCAGTTTCCATACAGTAATCATGCTGGCTGAATCCTTCATTTCCATGCTGAGCATAACAGAAGAGCTGTAAGAGTACTGATGGCATCTCTAGGGCTGGAGGTGTCCAGCATGTTCTGTGCCTCTCCATGGTGGGAATACGTTGTCAATGCAACTTCACCTCTGAATTTCCAAGGCATTTTCACGATTGCATTTCACTTAAGAAGCACTTGGGTGTTTTTAGAGCTCTTTAAATGCTGAACATGTATAAATGAAACTTGTTTAACAAGACGGAGGTGTTCTGGCATGGGTGGGGCTTGGAGGTTGTTCTGGCATGGGTGAAAATATGAGAATCTGCTCCATGCAAATGGAAACCCTTGTTGAAACAAGCAAGAGTGATTTTCTTCCATCTGTTCTGAGATCTTTCTTTGCATGTCTTGGGAGCTGCTCTGAATCTTACACCACAGATAAACAATGCACGAAAGCATAGTTTTTGTTAATGGGATTGTAGAAAAATTTTTCCTGCTAATGTGAAAGGGGAGATATTCTTTTCTTTGTGGAATACCAGAAAACAATACCCCTCCTCTGTTACAGTAACACGTGAATGATTTTGTCTGTGACATTTCCTTCCCAGCTGAAGGATGAGGATGTGTGGCTTACTGACATGGACAGGAACAAAACATTTTCACCATCAGCTATATAACGGATTACGATTAAATGAGTGATTAATTATACTCCCTTAGAGTGGCTCCTAAATGCAGGTGAACCTTGTTTACGGGAGCATGATGCTAACTATGACACTGGCTTTCGGAGGCCAGGTGCAGGTGCCCTGTTTATGAGGAGCATTGCAGGCAAATTCGCTCACTGGTGTTTCAGCCGTGCGGGTGCCAGATGTGGCATCCATGGGGCAGTTTTGCCCACAGCACTGACAGAGTCGTGTGGCAGAGAGGGTGGAAGAGACAGACCCAAGGGTGAGGCTTTTCTGGGTAGGGTTCACTTCTCCCATCCTTTCCACTGAGTTTTTGGTCATGCTGGCTGAGCTAACCAAAAGCCTTACAAGCCTGGAAAGGTAGAAGTATCATATACTGCCTTGGCTCCCCGTGGTCACCTTCCCCCTCTTTCGTATCCCTCCCTTTGCCTCTGATATTGGTGAGTAAGTAAGTAGAACTCTTCCAGGTGTTGTTTCAAGGAACAGCTACCTCCTCCTCTTGTGCCTGGGCTAGGGTTTGTCACATGTGCTTGTACCTGTGCCAGCAGGATTTGGCCATGTGATGTCTTATTTTTTAGGTTATTATTTGTTAATATTACAATACATGTCGAATGTGCTCAAAAGGGGTCAGGAAGGAAGAGGTTCGGACAGAAAGCCTACATGAGATGGGTGAGCCTGACCTTGCTACCACTAGCTCAGCTTCACTTGCAGCATCAGCTGTGAGTTACAGGCAAATATAGACCTGCAAATAGCCACTGCTGTCTAATTATGCTCTAGTCCAGCCATTCAGCAAGCTTCATTCTGGAGTTTGAAACTCTGGGGTCTGCCTCCACCTTGCCCAGGGTCACGTTCTTCCCCTCCGTGCTTCCACGGGAATGAACCAGTAAAGGCAACACGAGGATTGTGTTTAGCATATGTGACCCAAACTAGGCGATGCTTTACGGAAGATCTTTTTCTGCTAAGGTCTGTATATTGAATTACCACTTTGGTAAAGGCAGTCAGTTAAATCCAGAAGATGGAAGAAAGTAAAAGGAGTCCTCTGACCTTTGGTTGAAAGGAGATAAAATGAATTAAAGAAATGCCTAAGGTTTGGAAAGAGGAATTTTTGCTTTCATGATAGTTAAAAGTGAACAAAAATACAGGCATGGGATGGAATTTTTTTTTTAATAGTGTAAATTGCACAAATAAATCAACTGTGTGATTTAAAAAATAATTGAGAAAACAATTTTGCAAATAAAGGAATAATAAAGATTAGTAAAAAGTTGTGTTCCAGGACAAATTTCTTCCATTCCATTTCCATGTCTTTTGCTCTTAAACTTAATCATATTTCTCACATATTCTGTTGTAAGTTGACTGTTTTGACTGCATGTGCATTTTAATCAGCACTACTTTGTTAGTCACAGATCATGGCTCCCTGGCCTGAGGTGGAAAAGCCTGAAACCAATAACTATATTGGGGACTCTTCCAAACAAAACCAGAACATGGCTGGGAAAGAAGGAGAAAATCACAAAGGTAATGTTTGCTCACCTGTGAGTTACAGAGATATATAAGTTTTGGGGTTCCTTAGAGAAGATGGAAAGTAATTAAACTTTTTTTTTTTTTTTTTTTTTTTAATGTTCTATTTCATCAGGCAACGTGGCTTCACTTGGAAATAAAGGGGAAATTCAACCTGCATTTTCCACAATAGCCTTGATAGATGAGACAAGGCCAGAAGAAGGTGACCCATGGGCTCTGCCGGAACTGCAGGACACCGGGGTCAAGTGGTCAGGTAGCCATTTCACCATAAATAAGTTACCTACCTTTATCTTTTCCATCACTTCTGCTCTCTTTGTCTTGGTTATTTTTCTGCAATGCTATTTGCTGCAGAATTGAATTTAAGATTTGAGGAATTTTCAGATGTGGGCTTTACACTCTGTCTTACCTTCCCCAGCAGTGAATGGGGATATCATACTTAGTCAGTTAAGAAGAATCTGGAAATTGTGCCACTTACCCCCCTTAAAACCCAAGGAGATATATGGCAAACAATCCAAAAGTAATGTGGTTTTATATACAGGCTCCTATTGGTCTTTCTTTACTCATTAGGATGACTGTGTAAAACCAAGGGTCAATCTCAGACTTCATAAGGCTTTTGTCATATACCAAAAGCTTTTATGTAGTAAAACTAGGGAAACAAACTACCTGCTTCTGCAGTTAAAATTTGATTAAGAACATTCTTTCTGCACCAGACTGTTTCAGAGAACACTAGATAAGTCAAGCAAGTCTTTTAAACTTAATGCATTTGTTTTGCAGAACTGGATAGAAAAGGAAAAATCATTCGTGTGCTCTACGGGATAGGGAAGTTTATTATGCTGCTTGGATTACTCTACTTGTTCGTGTGTTCTCTGGACGTACTGAGCTCTGCTTTTCAACTAGTAGGAGGTATGAAAATGTTTAAAAATATCAAGAATAAACTATGAATGAGGCAGTACATTTCATCTGGTTGAAGAGTGACTAAATTACACTCTTCAAGAACATTCTCCATGGATTTATGTGTTGAGATATAGATTCAGAAGGAAGTAGCTCTGATTGAACACTGACCTTCATTTGTTTAAAAGGGCCTTTGTTTCTCAAATTCCAAAGAGCTGTTGATGTAGGGATTATTTGCCCCAATTTCTTAGTAGGTTCCTGTTACTTTAGTAACAGTTTACACAAATACATCTGTGCATAAATCTGTCCTGTGTGAAAGACATTTCAACAAGGTGAAATATGAAAATTGTGCTCTTAATCAAAGTATCCAGCACAGAAATGTCCCCCAAACCCTTCAAAGATGAAAACTATTGAAATGTATTTTTCCCATTTACCTTTCTCCAAGGGTTGAATTCTGCTGATGGATTCAGAAGCAGTTATCAGAGAAATATGTGAGCTTCTGTGGAAGTATCTTGGATTTCTGGCAACACAGAAAGCTACAGGAACAGAATTACTCAGAATTATTAAAACAGTTTTCCTTGATGCAGTAACCAAAAATATCAAGGCAGTAATAGCATTTAAATCTCTGTGTGTGTGGTTTTTTTGTCCTACAGTCTTTCCTCTTATGCCTGTGGTTTTGTACAGTTCTCTGCAGAGTTGAGTAGAGCTTGTTCAGTCACTGAAAGGAGAGAGTATAAAATATTCTCTGATAACAGAGAAGCTGAGAGTTCGGGACCTGAATTTGGATATCCGGGCTACCTCACATTGTATGTTTTTTGTCTGGCAAGCATAACTACATATGTATCAATTAAATGGTTGAATGATCTTTAATTGAAAGCTCTGATAATTCCTATGAACTTTACCTTGCGCTTCCCTCACTCTGAGAATATGTTTTTTGTAGGTAAAGCAGCAGGGGACATTTTTCAAGATGATTCAGTGCTGTCTAATCCTGTCGCAGGATTGGTGATTGGAGTTCTGGTGACTGTTATGGTCCAGAGCTCCAGCACTTCTTCATCCATCGTGGTCAGCATGGTGTCCTCCACACGTAAGCCTGTAACAATAATAATAGTAGTAGTAATAGTAGTAGTAGTAATAGTAAGTCCATAACTGCAAAGAAAATCATTGGAAGCCTTGGCATTGAATGCATTAGTTTTAGAGGTATCTGCATACTTTTCTCATGTTAGCCAGTTACTGAACTTCATTTGTTTCTGTGGCATAATTTCAAAATTCTGCAGTAAGTAGGAAAATGCCTAGGAAAGAAGAGACTTTATTTTACTCTGTCCCTCTGACATGTTAAAAAGGAATAACCATAGGCTGCAGTTTCAGTGGGGATCATGGGACTATGGGGGTACCACATTCCCAGGGGGCTTGATTAAAGCAAACACACCTGGATTGGAGCGCCTGATTCCAGTGACACCAAGGGAAGTCAGGGTTCCAGTGACCTTAATAGATGTTAATTTGCATTGGAGCAGAGCTTGCTGATGGTCTGATTTTTTCATTCAGTGCTTCCTTTTCTGCTTTCTAGTGCTAACTGTTCGATCAGCTATTCCTATCATAATGGGGGCAAACATTGGCACCTCAGTTACAAACACGATTGTGGCGCTCATGCAAGCCGGGGATAGAAATGAATTTAGAAGGTATTGTACTTAAACACTGAATCTGAAAAGTTGCTTTTCTTCCTTCTTTATAGATTTTCTTCTATATTCACTGTCAATACTACAGCCATTTAACCTTTCTATTGACCAAAATTTGAATGTCTAGGTAGGAAAGTCACAAGTATGGCCATGGCCGAGGTATAATGCTGTCTAGATACACAGCTTCATATACTTGAAGAAAACCATATTGTGTTCCTTTAAAAGTTTTGTGTTTTTGTAAGAATCCACCATTTTTAACCAGATCTTGCCCAAGGATGAATTTTCAGCTGCTCCCACTATACCACCCACCTCTGATTATCTCTTAATTACAGGAGGGCTGTACGAGATGTTAACATTACAGTATTTTTGTCTGCTCTCCTTAAAAGAGACTTCAATGTGGAAGGTTTTTGAAGTCCACAGTAAGAAAGAATTGGTATCTGTAGAGAAATTAAGTGTTCTGGCTGTCAGATATAAGCAGTGATAATTTCTAGACTGCCCCTTGACATTGTCCCCGAGAGAGCTCATGCCTTACTGGAGATGGGTATTAAACTTGGGAGGGATATAAGACTTGGGTACTTTGTCATTTATGGCATACCAGATGTATGAAATATACCTAGCCCAATAATTTTTCTCCAAGATTTACTGTCCTGAATCTTTGGTTGTGCTATTCTCTGTCACTTAAATTCCAATGCCAAAGTAGCCTATTAGTATCTGGTCAGGAAAAGAATTTAAATAATAATGAGAGAGAAGTTATTTTTTAACATTCATTAACATCATTAACAATCACTCAATCTGTAAACTGAAGGTGGTAGCACTGTCAATTTTGTTGGCCTACTTTGAATGTTTCCCCTGATTATTTGTTGGCCTACTTTGAATATTCCTCCGCTCCCCTCGATTTCCCCTCAAGCAGTCAGTGGGAACCTACAGAATTCACATTTGAAAGATTTTTTTTCCTCCACATTTTCTGCCTTCACAATGCTTAATTTAAGGAGCTATATTTTAAAACAAACACAGGGAGATTGCAGAGAATTAAGAGGACCACAGGTAGCTATTAGGAAGGTGGGAAAAAGTGCCTCTGAGGGAAGAGCTGTGGTTCCTCAGGCTGGAGGGGAGCTGTACACCGGAGGTTTGCAAGAACACGTGAGAGGGCTGCAAAGAGCCATCTTGCCCCATGAGCCAGGGGAACAGGTCCCAGAGGCAATGCCTGGCTGAGGATTAAAAATGTACCAAAAATGGGTGAGAAGCAAACCAAATGTAGGTTGTACAGCCAGTTCTTTCTTCAGACAAGTACTCTGGGCAGCCTTGTGTTAAGGATCACTTTTGCCTTTTTTTGTTTGTCTTGTTTCACTCACTT
>KL269051.1:50253-61974 GCA_000699545.1 Podiceps cristatus | reverse complement strand
CTCAGTCAATGGTGTGGAGACAACTTAGCACTTTATAGCAAAGCAGCCATCTCCTGTGACCCTGAAAATGAAACGATTCCCATCTTGAAATGAGCTTCATCCCCACGTCTATGATTTCAAATTTAATTGATGCTGTGTACATGTTGTTTAATTAAAAGCAGCTCTCTTTTTTAATTTCTTCTTGCAGGGCCTTTGCTGGGGCAACAATCCATGATTTCTTTAACTGGCTCGCTGTATTTGTGCTGTTGCCCATTGAAGTTATTTCTGGCTATCTTTACCATCTTACCAATGCTATAGTTGAGTCCTTTCATCTTGAAAGTGGTGAGGATGCCCCTGAGCTACTGAAAGTTATCACAGACCCCTTTACAAAGCTCATCATTGAGGTAAGCTTTCTCTCTTCAAGGAAGCTGTTTACTTGGTTCACTCACTCACAGCTAATCAAAATGCTCTGAGTCTGAGGGGGCTCCCACTCATTCTCTCTGTCTTCAGAGTAAAGCTCATTCTCTATGTCCTTGGAGTAAAGCTCATTAGCAGATGGATTCTTCTTTTTGTTCATATTTCATAAACCCTCAGCTCCATATTTCCTTTTTCTGTTTCCCCCACATTTCACCTTAATGGTGACAGACCTAGCTAGGAGGAATGGGAAGGTGGGTGAGGACAAATACAGCCACGTGGGATGGATGGGATGGCAGCCTGTTGCCTAAACATTGGCAGATAGTACTAGCTGAAACAACCTAGCAGATCCAGAAGATCTGCATAGGAGATGAAGAGATGACACTGAAATTATGGGAAACTCGCACACATCTAGAGGGACAGCTGGAGTCCAGAGGGGATGCGCACAGCTCCTAAAATGACAGTAAATGCATTTAGGCAGTTGTGTCAATGTGGTTGTTTAAACAGAAAGGGTGAGATGAGGTAGTGGATGATCTGGGGAGAATGAGACACAGCATTTGTGCGAGTAAAGTTGTACATTTTTCTGGGAGTAAAATGCTCTAGGATTAGGATGGTCATGCAGGCTTTCTGGGGTTGAGGTTTCAATGGGATTTATTTGAGTAGAGCTGAATAGAAGGGTGTGATGCAAGTTGGAATAATGCTTTTTTTCCTCCTTCTTCTTCTTTTTGTTTTTTTTTTTTTTTTTTTTTAAAGCTTGATAAATCAGTAATAAATGCAATTGCTACAAATGATGAATCCGCAAAAAATAAAAGCCTGGTAAAGATTTGGTGTGTAACTGAAACCAATGTGGTGAGTATTATGATAAATTCTACTTCAGGCTCCCCAGGAACTATTTTACTGACGTGTAGCTGATGATCCTTATCATAGGATTGTGAAATTAGATTTTTAAATGAGTATTATTTTTCAGCAGAAAAAGAATGAAAACAATTTACTGTAGTTCTGCTCCACTTAAGGCAAGGATTCTGGGCTTGACCTGGTTGCTTTCAGTACCACACAGGCCCTTGCTTATCAGAACTGGTGGTCTGGAGCCATGCCTTTCACATCCAAATGCCTTTAAACCCTGATACTCCTACCAACTCCCTGAAAGTGAAAAGAATCTGCAATATAGGCCAAATAAAATATCTTTTTGCCTACCATATATCTACTGATCTAAACAGCTTTAGTCTTCCATGTGTTAGTGTGATCTAGTGGCAGCTGTTTTTTTGCAACTTTCTTGGAAAAATGCCCTCGGAGAAAGCCTCTGTGGGGCTAAATCCCATTGTTCTTCACCCAAGCAACATCACAGCTGGAAGGAATCTGTTGCTTGCCCAGACTGACACCAATGAGTATTTTGGTAGACTGTGGAGCCAAGTGTTTGGTTTGTATTGTTCAGCTAACTAACAATTAGATCATTAAATCGCCCTTGGATCTCTAATGAGACTGTTCTACATGTTAGTATGTATATAAGGTAATTCCCAAAGTCCTGAGGCAGAAGGTACTTAAGGACACATAGCGGAGGTTAAAATCAAGCGGTTGTGTTTTTAGAGGAGCCCAGCTCCTATTGAAAGATGGTCTGGGTGGCCGGTGAAATGCTAGCTAGGGAGACAGTGCCAGGAGCAGAGCCGTGCTGATGTGAAACCCTGCTCTGGTGACACTGCTGAGGAGGTGGGTGTTTCACCTCGGGGAGGCATGACGCCTGGGCAGCTGTATGGGAGGCACGATGCCTGGGCAGCTGTACTGCCTTCAGGCCCCCAGACAGCACTTGGCCACCCTTCGCCACACTGTCCTGGCAGGCACGGCCTAACTCTCAGTGAGGTCTGAGCCCCTGAGTCCTGCAGTCCCCCCCACTCTTATAAGACAAGCAACTATATGGAAAGTGTAGGCTGAGGGTCACATTTCCATATCTACATTTTTTTCTGTTTGTCTATATTTTGACCATGTAAGTACTGCCCAAACATATAGTCAAATTATAAAAACACATGAAACCCCTACAAGCTTGTCCTGAACTTGGTGGGGGAAGAGGAAGATCATTTAAATGATTTACAATCCTAGTAGGTTAAACTCTTTTCTGGCTAAAATGAATTAACAGTCTTATGACAGGGATAAATACATGCAGACCCCTTATATTTAAAGCAAAACATAAGGATAAACATTTTGATCTAATGCAGTTGCTTTGAAACTCAGATGCCTGAAAAAAAAAATCAGGAAAGTGAGAAATAATGTTGTGTTGTGTTTGCAAAGGCTGATGTGTTGGGGCAGGCTGGAGACCAGGTGGTCCCCGAGGATGCGAGGGCACTGGATCCAACCCTGGCTTTGCCCATCTGCATCCACTGGAAGAGGAATGCGAATGTGGGTGTCTGCAGGCAGTGCCTAGCAAGAAAATAGGATTTCTATTTCCCTGTTTCTGCAAAAGAGAATTACCCGAGCACATCTTAAAGATACCTCCTGCTCGGCAGTGTGGTTCAGAGTCCATTTGGCTGTTAGGTGCTGTGTGGGGAAGTTCAGTAAACTGTTCCGTAATCTGCATCAGGACTTATGGACCTAGCGTCAGAACACAACATGCCTGGGCTCAGAGCTCTTACGAGCAAGGTTTTACTGTGGTATAAATAGAAATTCAGGTTCAGCTCAATAATTCTAACGCTAATCAGTAATTAGCTCTTAGATAGCATTTGAGCTTTAGAAAGGAAAGTAGTAGGAGCACCTGTATTTCTACAAGAAATAGGTCAGCGTGAGCAGCTTGTGCTCATCCAGCAACAGTCTGGGCTAGTATTGTAATATTCTGAATCACAGTCCCATACAGTACTCACCAGACCATTAATTGCAGTTAAGAAGACAGTAAAGAGGTCTTCCTTTGACCCAAGGAAGCTGTGCCCCTAACTGGAAAAGGAATGCCACTGTGCCCCAGCTGCAGCCAGGCATGGACCTCTTTCCACAAACCCTGACATCAGTAGTTAAGGTTCTTAGCTAATGACTTGGTGCTATGGTTATTTCAATGAAAGGTTTGGGGGATAAGATGTGGGGGATTTTTTAATCCTTAAATGTTGTATTGATTGACTTGAATAACAGCACAACCATTTATTTTAAGAATGCAAGAAATTTTGCCTTGTCATTAATGTGGTGCCACTTTACACTCCAGCTTACAAATCTGCCTTTAGTTGGTGAATGCTTGGTTGTAGTAAAACTTAGGGCTTTGCATGAGCTCTTATGGAAGGATTGTAGGTGACTGAAGTCTGCTTTGTCTGGCAATCCTTAGACACTGCAGAATGTCACAATTTCACCTTCAGAAAACTGTACATCTCCTGACCATTGCTGGACTGAAGGAAATTTGACATGGACTCTCAAGAATGTAACTGAAACAGAATATATCAGTAAATGTAAGTAGTAGAACTATTTTTCCTTTGGTAATATCTTTACAAATGTGTATGGCTTTCTAACGGTGTTAACAGACCATTTCAGAGGTATATCAAGAGGCACTCACTTGTACATGGACGCAAGGCACTACTGCAGGTGCAGTCAGAGCAGCCCCTGCTCTGTTATAGTTGTACAGCTGGAGTTACCAGCAGCATCGCGGTACCTGGCTGCAGATGGATCTCTTTCCACGCTCCCTGGTATCAGTAATTGAGGTCTTCAGTATCATGTCACCCTCGCTGTTCAGGTGACTTGGAGCTACAGTTACTTTGCGGTAGTGGTTGCTTGGTATCTCCATCCCTATTTATGCCCTTCGGGACTCTCAACAGCCCTTCTCAGGCATGCAGCCACGTCTGGGAAGAGCCAACCCACCATCTGGCTCGGAGCACACCAAAATTTCCTCACGTCATTGTATCGGGTGACTTGCACAGAGCCACCCAGCTCCTGCCTGCCCCACAGGGGTGCCCGCTGTGTATTTTACAAGCATGTCCATACAAGAACCCCTCTTGCCCTCCTCAGACACGGCTTTTGTGGAGCAAGGGAGGTGACATTTTCACTCTTTGCATCACCCCCTCAAGCTGTGCATGCTTCAGACCCATTTTCTTAGGGGCATATATGAAAACCAGAGCTGGGTTTGGGATTAGAAGCGAAAATGTAGATAGGCCAATTCATTTTCATTCTCTTTTTCAGGCCGGCATCTCTTTGCAGACGCAAACCTGCCTGATCTTGCCATCGGTCTCATTCTTCTGGCTTTGTCCCTGCTTGTTCTGTGCTCCTGTTTGGTGATGATCGTTAAGCTATTAAACTCTGTGCTTAAAGGACAAGTGGCAAGCGTTATCAAGAAGATAATCAACACTGGTAATTATCTGCTTTTCCTAAAGATTGTTTTCAAGAACGACAAGGACACTGAGTACATTTATTGATATCTCTCTGGCAGATATTATACAATAGTTTAAAGAAAACAGTATTGAGCCAAAATCCCCACCTGCCCCAACATTTTTACTCTTCAGTATGTTATTTTCTTTCTTTTAAAAATCTATTGGCGAACAGCTTGCTTGTGAACTGCAGCAGATTAACAGCAACAGAGACCAAAGTCCAGACTCTGTTTCTTGATGTATAATCATTAGCTGTTAGAAATGTAACGTTCCCATCCTCAAAAAATAGCCCTGAAGTGCTGAGATTGTGAGTGCTGGCTCTGGCACAGGGCCTGCATGATGCTTCTAAAGTAAGTTGAAAAAAAAGTTTGTCATGATTAATGATCTAATTTCCTTTGCTTGCCCCATTCCACTCCTTAACCCTCTCTTCAGTAAGACAAGGCAACCCTGAGTAGTGGTACTTTTTGTCTTTCCTTGTGTTCTCCAGGTGTTTGTTCAGTCTGAATCCATTGTGTGCAAATATTTTTTGTTTGTTTGTTTGGGTTTTTTTCACTTGGCTGCTTTTTCTTCATCCTCACTTGAATGGAGAGGTTACAACCTGTGGCAGGGAAAAGTAGTCCTGGCACGTGTCTGGTTGTGGTTGAAGAGAGGGCTCACAGAAATGGGGAAGACAACAAAGTGGTCCCCATGATGTCTTCTCTTACCCTGGGCAAAGAACACTGCCCAAATCAGAAATGATGGGTAGAAAGGAATCAGCTGCCAGTTACTGCTCATTTGTGATCTACTCTGTCTTCCACTGTGTTTTCCTGACAGATTAAGTCCTGACTTCTTGGCTCACTCATAAATCTGCAGACTACAGGGGACCATTGTGCCCAGTTTCTCTAATCAGTGAGATTAGCTTTTCTTCGCAAGAGTTAGCAAGTGACTTTTCAGGAGATGATCTGCTTCAAATTAGAAGCAGCAACCTGATTTTCTCAGGGTGGCCTTCAGAGCTTTCTGAAGATCCAATCCATGCAGCAGGTGCCTGGTTGCTGAAACCAAGGCACTCAAGACACCTAGAAGGTGTGTTGTTGACCTCTATGGAAACATTTCTGCTACCTAATTGTATTACAACATAAATGCTACCCTGGGTCAGGACAAATGTCTATCTAGTCTAGTAGTAGTCAAAGTGTATCCAGTGGTGGAAAGCTAGAGAGGGAGTACAGCGAACAGGGTAAATTAGAGGAGTAGAAATGACTCTAATTCAAACTCATCATGTAAGAGATAACATGCAAACAATATATCTACAATTGAAATATTTAATAGTGTCCTGGTTTCAGACAGGATGGAGCTATTATTGTTTTTAGCAGCTCCTGTGTTTTGGATTTAGTGTGTGAAACACGGTGACAGCACGGGGCTGTTGTTGGTTGCTGCTGAATGATCAAGGACATCTTGCAGTTTCCCAGCTTTGCTGATGTGCAGGTGCAAACACCTGGGAGGGGCACGGCCAGAGTAGTTGATCCCAACTGGCCAAAGAGAGTGTTCCGTGCCATAGACGGCATGGCCGGTGTGAGTGAGGGTCGGCCATTGCCGCCCCCTTGCTCTGGTTCCTTGTTTGGTTCGTGTTCTGTTCATGTTCCCTTCTTGTTACCTTATTTTCATTTTATTTCATTTGTGCTTGTTTGTTCGTCTGTCTGTTCCCTCACACTCTCTCTGGAACTTGCTGTTCTGGGATGGCTGCGGGGGAATATCCCTGCTCCCTGACTGCTGCTCGGGACGGGCTGTATCTGTCCTCGGGTGGTGAGAAATTGTGCATTGTTCATTTTATATATATTCTATTATCCTTATACATTGTTATTATTATTATAATTAATACGTTTATATCTTTTCCTTTGCTGTCCTGGTAAAGTGTTTTTATCTCAACTGACAAGCTCTCTCTCTTCCTGATTCTCCTCCTCACCCCACTGGGGAGGGGAGGGGTGTGGTCCCATTACCATTCAGGGTTAAACCACGACAAATAATCTTTTCACAGCTGTGATACCGTTACATAGAGCATTCCATTATCCTAAGACAATGTTCTTTCTCTGTTTTTCTAGATTTCCCATTTCCTTTTACTTGGCTAGCTGGATACCTGGCTATGCTCGCAGGGGCTGGTATGACCTTTGTTGTCCAAAGTAGTTCTGTTTTCACTTCTGCTATTACACCCCTTGTTGGTAAGTTGTCAATATGGTATTCTTTATCCCCATATTCTATCTTCTGCATCATTCTAAAACCACTCAGTCCTGTTTCTTTTCTTCTAGGTATTGGCGTTATAAGCATTGAGCGCTCTTATCCCCTTACCTTAGGAGCTAATATTGGCACAACCACCACAGCTATACTTGCAGCTTTAGCAAGTCCAGGGAGTACATTAAAATATTCATTACAGGTCAGTATAAACCAATGTTTCCTTGACTTCATTTAGAAGTTGCAACTTTTGTGAACAGAAAACTGACACAATTGGCTCTGATGCAAATATACCATGGATGTCATGTCTGATTTTGTGTGTGCTATTAATATCAGCTCATTTCAACTACTAAAGCAAAAAGCTTGTATTAAACATTCCCAGAATGTCAATATATAGTAAAATCTTGCTTTCATAAATGGGGCCTGATCTGATTGAATTAATTCAGAACTGAGACAGGGTGGGCCACTTGACCCCTGAGCGTGGGGTCTCCGCAGCCTGGAATTCAGTGCCCACATCTCTGACAACCCTCTTAGGTAGCCCTCTGTGGGGATTAATAATTTCTGTAAGTCCCCTTGTCAGGACCCTAACTCTGTTCATGCGGTGTACCGGGACTCCTGTAACCCGAGTGAAGGCTGTACAACCCATTGCATAGCAAGCTGCCTACCTACCCGAGGTTGCAGTGAGCATCGTGGCATCTATTTTCTCATTGTATATCTAATCTGAGTGGGTTTTGTTGAATTCCTTGTTGCCTCAAACTATTTGAAATGTAGGCAGCCTGGCTTCAGGCTTTACCACCCAGTAAAGAACATTCCAAGTGGAAGATAACATTTGAATGAACCCTCTACATCAAAGAGTGAAAAGATAATGAAGTTTCCTTTGTGAATAGGATGAATGTTTTTTAGTAGACACAATAAATTAAGAAAATTACAGAAGTCATTTTATTGTCCTCAGGCAAGATAGAACAGATGTAATCGAGAGAAGATAGTATCTCAACCAAGCTCAGATTTCATGATAGATAGCTGTTTTTATAACGTACTTTAAAACTAAACCCCTGTATTTTCGTGTTTACTTTAGCCTGATAACAGTTATAGAATGAAAATAAGATAAGGTGAGCAGGGAATGTACTGTTTTGTTCAGTATATGCTTATTCTGTTTGACTTCTGAAAGCTTTAGCAAGCTTCTTTTTTAAAAAACAGTTTTGAAGTACGTGAATGAAATGATTGTAAAAAAGATCCAAAGTCACACTCCAAGAATCTCCTCAGTGCCCTATGAACTTTTAGCTAATTTTTGGAAAACCCAGGTTTGTGCTATTAGCAATTTCTCAATAGCCTGTATGCAATATCTAATTTACAATTCCCATCTTTTAATTGAAAACTTATGGACACAGAACCCAACAATGAACAGTACTTGTGTAGTTCTCATGACTTACTAGTAACAAGACTGTTTCCCAATAGCTGTTTGGTTCCTCAGCTTTATTTCTGATGGACTCCATTTCTTGCAGTTGAAAGCTGCGTTTTAAGACTTCTCCATCTGCGGGGAGGTATGTCAACCCTTCTAGATTTGCCTTGTGTCCAAATGCTGACCCCCGTTTGTAGGCAGTGATCTTTACAATGTGTGGGGTATTACTGAGTCCTCACTTCATGCTCGGAAAGGCTTTGCAGTAAAATACCACGAAAGACAAGAAAAAACACTGGGAAGAAAGTGAAGGGAAACTATGGCACCTTAGTACTACTGGAAGTTATTATCATGTGGGTAGGAGCATTTAAAGGCATTTTGGTTAATGAACTTCTCAAATGTTTTTGCTTTCAGATTGCCTTGTGCCACTTTTTCTTCAATATCTCTGGGATTATTCTGTTTTACCCACTACCTTTTACCCGGCTGCCAATCCGCATGTGCAAGACCTTGGGAAACATAACAGCCAAGTACAGATGGTTTGCTATATTTTATCTTCTTGTCTGCTTCTTTCTTTTGCCTTTGTTTGTGTTTGGTCTGTCACTGGCAGGCTGGCCGGTCCTTTTGGGTGTTTGCCTTCCCCTGTTTGCTCTTTTCATTGCTGTGATTGTAATTAATATTATGCAGTCGAAGCGACCACATTCACTGCCTGAGAAGCTCCAAAACTGGGATTTCCTACCCATCTGGATGCACTCCCTAGAACCCTGGGACAATATAATTATGTCTTCGCTCTCCTTTTGTGGGAAACACTGCTGTGGCTTCTGCAAATGCTGCAAAGTCAATGTAGAACAGGAGGGTGCCAAAGACAAGCAGCTAAAAACTATGGAGGTTTATGAAAACACCATTGCGACGGCTGATGAAGAAAGAGGTGGAAGAAGGGTACCAGCTGCAGCTTGTGTTGAAAAAACAGGCACAAACAACACAGCCTTATAGTAGCAGATCAACCTATATTAGCAGAGAGACGGCATAGGACAGTCAGGCTCTTGAAAACCACCTTGGACAATGCACTGAGGACAGAATGAACGTTTTGTTAGGTTCCTGCAGCCAGTGATATACCACTCATCAAGGAATGGAGTCAAACAAGCTTGACAAAGTCCCTAGAAAATCTATGATCAGTTAAAAAGCTAATGACAGATTTGCTTACAGAGGATCTACTATGCAGTACCTTCATCCAATGCTATCAGTATCAAAGAAAAGAAATCCTGATGTAGTCCCATGAAGAGAGGGATGAAAGGATTGATGGTCAATTCAAACTTAATTCAAAACCAAACAAACAATGCACTTGTAGAACAGCCTTTCTGACCTACTGGTTTAGTCAGCTGAAATGACTTTATAATACTTAAAAAGCTCTGGAAATGGGGGATGGGGGGAGAAGAAAAAAAAAAAAAAGATAATCTTAATGTTGTATCTTAATGTTTTCATTGGCCTGTTTGCAGAGGTCAAAATGGAAATTAGTAGTTTTCCCAGTATGGAAAAAGTCTATTATATGTGTGTGAAGGAAAATTAAATGCTGGGATATCCTTCAGAAGCTCTGGGAGTCCTGCTCTGGAGGGTGTGCACAAGCCCATTTTGAGCCCTCTCTGTCTTCTTTAACACCAGGGACAGGAATTATAATCTTCTATTATCTCAAGCTAAAGGCCATAAAAGCACTGGGTCTGGAGACACTGAGTAGCTACAAAAGGGCTTGACAGACTTGGGATGTGGTTGTGTGGCCATTACTCTCTCTAGGTGGTCCTCCCCAGTCCTGTTCACCATGTAACCCTACAATCGAGGAATGGTACAGGAGGGGGGACAAGTGGCCAGTGTAGGGGAGGAGATAGCCACCCAAGCCTGGGCTATCACCAAGAGATCGGCGTGCAACCGTGGCTCCATTTGGCTGAGCCACAAAATGACGTTTCAGAGTAGCGGTGGAGACTGGCTTTGTTGCTACAAAAGAGGGAACCTGGAGAGCGGCTTACGGCTAGTGCAGGACATATGGTAATGTTTACCGGAGAGAAAGGAATGGTCACTCTGCACTATCACTTTGTACTCTGAACCACCCTCCTTGGAAATAATGTGAATTTTACTGGCAATTGTATGTAGCAACCCAAATCCAGACAAAATCCATAGGTAGTGTAGTCACTACCACGTGTAGTCAATCCCTAGCTAGCATGGCACTTGGTGGGAAGCTGCTTGTGCTCAAATCTTACCATTACTGATGTTTTAGTAAATGCTCGTGATGCTGCTCTGAATCGTGGGCTGACAAGAGGCATAATTTCAATGCCAGAAAATGAGCATTTCAAAGATGCATTGAGTACTTCTGCCGGCCTTCAACAGCTTAGGTATCAGTGAGTATGGGATAACATCTGAAGTCCAGCCACCAAAGCTAAAAAAAATCATGTGTCTGAGTATAGGCCAAGTGTCATTTAAAGCCAGTGTACATGGCTGAGTTGTAGATTAAATTTGTAATGGAAATGCTGAGAAGACTCTGAGTTTAACACAGTCCCTCAGTGCTGCTAGAACATACTTGCTTCTCAATAGCTGTTTGTTTTCTGCAGAGCTCTGGAATTCAGTGGGTTGAATACAGCTATTAGGTAAATATGTACATTTTAGAAGTGAAAACTGTTTTCATTTACTTTTTAAACTGGTATTTAAACTGGCAAAATATGTTGCTGAAAATGTGTTTGAAAATTACATTCCTACCGAGATTCCAACCATTTCTGTAATTGTGAGCCAGTGACAAAATGCTTAGATTTAGAGTGAATTTCCAAAAGCACCTAGTTTTGGTATAGTTCTGCTCTTTTGGGGTCTAGTGGCAAAGAGCAGAGTTATTCCAAACTATTCTTTTAAAAATTATTTTCCTTGTCCTTCCCATAGTTGAAACAGAATTTCATCAGCATTTCATTTTTAAAGTGGAATTTTTATAATCTTCAATAATTCTTCTTTATTTTATTCTCACAATTCTGGATGCTTTCAGAATCCTTTTCTTTAAATCCCAGCCTGTATTTCCTATAAAATCATAGAACTATTTAGGTTGAAAAAGACCTTGAAGATCATCAAGTCCAACCCTTAACCTAGCACTGCCAAGCCCTTCACTAAACCATGTCCCTAAGCACTTCATCTACCGTCTTTTAAATACCTCGGGGGGTGGTGACTCAACCGCCTCCCTGGGCAGCCTGTTCCAGTGCCTGACAGCCCTTTCAGTGAAGAAATGTTTCCTCATATCCAACCTAAACCTCCCCTGGTGCAACTTGAGGCCATTTCCTCTTGTCCCATGCTCTGTTTCTTTGTGAAAAATATGAGAAAAATATCAAAAATTATTTCCAAGTGATCATAGAATCATAGAATGTTTAGGGTTGGAAGGAACCTTAA
>KL269051.1:4657-37386 GCA_000699545.1 Podiceps cristatus | reverse complement strand
GGCTGTCAAGAGGATGTGACCGAACACTTTTCCATGGTGTCCAGCGACATGACAAAGGGTAACGGGCACAAACTGGAACACAGGAAGTTCCATCTGAACATGAGGAAAAACTCCTTTCCTGTGAGGGTGACCAAGCACTGGCACAGGCTGCCCAGAGATGCTGCGGAGTCTCCTTCTCTGGGGATATTCAAAACCCACCTGGATGTGTTCCTGTGCAACATGCTTTAGGTGACCGTGCTCTAATGGGGGGATTGGGCTAGATGATCTCCAGAGGTTCCTTCAAACCTGTGCCATTCTCTGATTCTGTAGTAAGTGTAGGAGACCACTTTTAATACTGTTAGACCAAGCTAGGTATCTGAAGAACTTGGCCAGAATTGCTCTAGACTATGCAATATTTGGATTCATGTCTCTATTTTATTGCAACTTTCCAGCTCAGTAAATTAACTCTGAAATATTGGCCTATTGGTGCTTCTGAAGGCTGCTGCTGATTTTGATAGAAAATGTATTATTGCTTGGTATCAGACACAGCTGAGCAGTAAAGATTTAAAAATATCTAGAGGAAAGTTTCCTGATTCTCCACAATTTTTCATATTGGTTTAATGTAGACAGCTCCAACTTTTTTCATTACAGTAGGTGTAACTGGGTTTCCCTTGTTGGTATTTTAACCAACTGAGTTGAAACGGTTAACTTGTTTTCTGGGACTAGCGTGCAGTGGTTGACTCAAATGAAACCAGAAGAGCTGTCCATGTGCAACTGGAGCTGGCTTGGAAGGGTGATGCAGCACTGATGAGCAGATGTGAGCCTCTAAACCTTGGCAGCTGGGTAGGGCAGCAGATAGAGCTGGTAGGGGACGAGGAGACAGGGACAGTGTTATTGCCACTAACCAACTCTGTGGAGCAGAGGAGAAAACTCTGCTTTTGTCTTCCTGGAATCAGGTAAAGCACAAGTTGAAACTTTGACTTATGTCAGTCAGTACTGGTGTGTTTTGGAAAGGCTGTACTGTGGTCTACCAATGCCTGCTGAGCACACTGGTACCAATAAAGCAAGCCTTCAAAACAGCTCTGGGAATGTTTGGACTGCTGGAAGGCACTCACCGATAAAGAGTCTGGTGAAATTGGGAGGACTGATCTTCCAGAAGTTGCTTGGGGCATAAAGGTGGAAGAGAGTCTTGCAGCCTGAATCAGAGAGACCAGCAGTCTCAGTTTGTCTGCACAATTAGTCTAAACAAGGCCTAAAGGATATAGTTGGGCACTGGCTCATGATCATCTCCACTATTTGGCAGTGTGCTTCCTGGCCTAACTTGAGCCTGTTTGATTAGTACCCTCCTAGACAACGCCCTGGCATCATTGGAGGCAATTTATGGACCAGGACTGGTCCCAGCAATCAGTACATGAGGCAATCAGATTCTCAGGAAGATTTTAATTACTTACAGCGAGATAGTGGATCCTGGCCTTCATTAGTTTATTAGTACAATCTAGCCAGGGAGACTTGCATCTAACTTGCACAACTGAAGATACTTGCTGCGTAAATGCATGACTTGAGGCCATGCCATAATGAACAGATAGAAAATGCTGTGCAGGTATCTCGGTTCCTACTTTGGTGGACTGTCATAAAACGGGGCTAGGCTCTGCAAATGGACTCGTGCTTTCTCCTGCTCACCTGGCAGAACTGATAAGAGCAAATAGCAGTGCTGAGTATTAGGAGCTATCTAGAAGGCTGATGAGTGATTAAGGAGAGAGGTCAGTGTGGACAAATGAGGGAGAACAACAAGAATTGGAAAATGTGAACCAGGGAGTTGAAGCAAGTTCAAGGAATATGTTAGCAGAGAGGAAAGATCACTGAACACAGTTATAAATGAACCTGCTACAGCCAGTTTTCTTCTAAGGGGTTATGAAGATGCCCAAAGGTGGATGGGTGCCTGATAGCACTTGCCAAACCACCCAGGTCCCTTAAGTTAATGGGCATTTAAAAAATAAACCGGTGCAGTTTTTTTGGAACCTCAGTGCTTTAGAATATCTAATCTATGGCAAGTGGTTTTTTTGATTTGTTGGCTTGTTTTTGGTTTGTGTGTGGTTGGTTTTTTTCCCAAACACGTCTAATGTTTACTGCAATGTAAGCACATGCTGCAATTACACCTGATCTTTTCCTTTCTGTTTTGGTTACTCATTACTCCCAATCTCTTCCGGTACTGATACTGATTTACACAAACCTGTATGCAGCTGCTTTTAACACAGATACTTCATATTTAGGCAGAGATTTGCTGTTACTTTTTTACTGTAAATAATAATTTGGTCTTCTGGCACAGGAATTAGGTCTTTTCATAAACATCCAAGCTGTGATGCATTTCCAGTCTATATCCCAGTGACAGCTCTTTCTCCCTGTACTATGCTCTGTTGACTATTCAGGAGCTGCTTCTGTCACCTAGATCTGGGAAATTGCTCCGCACTCAGACTTCCCTCGTCATTCTTTAGCTTCCTACACCTGGGCTTGATCCTCAAAAATTCCAGCTGCTTCTTTCCCTTCTGTTCTCTTTCTACATCCCAGTCTCTTAATGCAGTTTGTGCGTTTATGGGAGGGAGAAGAGGGTGTATGGGTGAAATTCCTCAGCTGAAGCTTATTCAACCTGTTTTTACCTTTGTGCTGCATTTCATCAGGGTCAACAGCCCATGTTAAATGTCATAGTCCATTAGTCAATGAGGACAGCTTACATAGACAAGAGTGTGCTATAAAACAAATCTCTTCACAGGTAATCCTTGTTTCCCATGTGCCTGGAAAGACAGTCCATGCTTTCCCTGTAGCTCAAATGGGAATACAGAAATCCCAACAGGGGATTATACTTATAATCGTAATCGATGTACCAGGACTAATTTCCATGAATTAGGCCCTTCTTATCACTGAAGAAATTTCTATTGCAAGGTATGAATTTTCAACATGTGTTGATACATTAACTGTAGGCACGCACTCATGCCTGTATCTCAGGATGTAATGTTCATCGCTGTATGGACTGGGAAAGAGCATCATGCAGTGATCATACAATCACCCACACGAGGATGCCCGCTTCTTTCTCTGGTTTGTGGTGGGGGTGTTGTGTGTGTGGTGCTGGTGTGGCTTCTTGGGGGGGTTTTGTGGATGTAGTAGAATTACGTGGCTACTTTGCTTAACTAACCATCATCTCTTTCTTGATGGGAATTGTTTGATTCTTTAGGTTGACAAGTAATAGCCTCCTAGATCTTATAAGTAGTGAAGGATAATGTAACTATTATTCCAGCCTTAAATATTGCTAGTTTATTGAAGAGTTGCTTATCTTAACATACTTTTAACTATTCTTTGGTGGCACTTCTGATGTAATAGATAACAGTAAACAAAGACCTAAGGAATCAAGAAATATATTGCAGCTTCAGCAATGGCTTCTGAAATACAGATGTGAAATCACCTTTCTGGCAAACCTCCTCAGATAAGTTAATTATAAAGTGGAGAACATGGGCTTACTTTTGGAGAGAAAAATGCATTCAGTCTGACTGCTAACGCTTAACTCTGACCTGTATGTGTACAACCTAGAGCAGTGGTGGTTTAAGAACCCCAAAATTTCAACACATGGGTTGCAATCATGCCATCACCACCAGACTTCCCTGGGATTAGTATTTTGCTAGGGGCTTCAAAAAAAAAGCAGTAATCTGTGTAGACACTCTGTAATTTATGTAGATATGATGTGTAGTTTACTACAAGCAAGATTTGCCATACACATATCCCAATAGTTAGGGGGGTTTGTGACCACTGTAACTGTACGTGCCAGTCTGTGCCCAACTTCATGCCTATGTTGTGAAAATTGTCTATTTGTCTTCAAAGGCTACACTTGACTTCCTGCAATGCCTCCAGGTTTGCCAGCTGACCCTGCCAGCTTTACTAAAAATGCATGCTGTTTTCTTTTAAGTGACAAATGTAAAGTTGAGAGGATTCTTAAAATATCCCTACATTTGTGTTAAGGAATTTGATATAATCAAACTTAGCTGCACAAGATGTTGCAACTCAAAACAGACTAGAAAAAATGCTGGTGATCCATTTGCAGTGGATACCAAAAGCACAGTGTATAACCTTTACATCCTAAACAGTTGTTGACTTGCAAAAGTGAAGCTCCTTTGTAACACTTCAGAATACTTAGTAGAAAAGAAGAGCAAGCTATGCAGAAAAAGCACGTTATATGGCCTCTATATACAATGGTACTAAGAACAGGAAATACTCTCTTTACACTGTTCTTGCTCAAATAAATGAAAAAAATCAGTAACATGGCACACTTAATTCCCTTTCTCATTGTATGTGTGCAGAAGAAAAAACCTCCAACATCTGGATTTTTTCCCCCTTGCTTACTCAGTGGAACTGCCGTCTTGAAGTATTAACTCTTCTCCACTTTTGAATTTTCAGTTTTCTGCAAGAGAAACATACCCTAATGATATGTATACACATTCATATATATTTTAATCTCTCTTGAAGGTGTTGTTTTTCAGTGTTTTTTCCCTCCTTTTAATTCCTTTCTTACAGAAAAATCCCATATCTCAACTGAAAACCAAAACCTCTTCCAGGTCTGCTCTGTGAGAATGCTGTATTCCTCAAAGAAAGCAGAGGTTGATTGTCCCATCTGAAGCTAAGAAAACAAGACACCTAAATAATGTTCTTGAGAATTTTGAGAATAAAAAAAAAAAAAAATCCTCCACACACAGGCTGAATTAGAAAAATATTTTTATTTACAAGAGTAAATAATGTAGTGCAAGGAGAGTGGATTTAACCCTCAATAATGCATAGATCGATGTAATTTATAGTCTGTGACCTACATCATTTTGCAGAGGTGCGTGCACACCTAATTTAAGAGTCAGACCTTTCCTTCAGCCACCTACCTGACAGCTTTAAATCACACAAAGGCATTTGCACTCCATATTCATTATCCATATACCCCATCTAACATTTACCAAATAAACTGTCATTTAAACAGGCATCTTTAAGAGTTACTGCAGAAGATGAAATAAATCCTTTCCAATGTTATCTATGTAAGTATCCAAAAATAAATTTATTCACTTTGTGTTACCTGCTCACACTTATATTTTCTTTTATTTATTCATTAGGGGAGCTACTTTCTTTGGCAGTGGGAAACATTAACTGTTGTGTCCCCCAGGGAATTGCTGACACTAGTGAAACTCGGACATTTCAAGGGTTAGCCAGCAGAACTACTGTTATGATCATATTGCAAATCTTCCTCCTTTTTCTTGCAAAATAAAACAGTTTTAACTTTAAAGAGTAAAGATGGAACATAAAATGCCATGTACCAAAGTCCTGATGGGTGTGCCATGGAACTTAGAAAGTGGTGGTGACTGGGTTTCACTTTTGTATCACTTCCATGCTTCCAATTTGGGAAACTCTGGTAACTTCACCAGTAAAATAAGCTGAAATGCAGTAAAGACATTTTAACAAGATATTAGATACGTGAGTAAAATTTCTTTTTCATCAAAACCTGTGTGAGGTTTATTCAAATTAGGTGAAGACTTTGCATGTTTTCTTCCAGTTCTTCAAAGAAATACAGCATGGTCGTGTGTTTGGTATAATGCAGATTATCTCACTATCTGTTTGGAGTTTTAAATAAATTGTAGAGGTGGTTTTCCTCTACAGCAGAGAAACTAGATCAGTGAATTTTGGCTGTTGGAGCGCACTATTAATGCCAGTGAGAGGATTGGTTGCCAGTTCTTAGATCTGTAGTTGTTGATATCTCATCTTCCTGGCAGGATGTCAACCTATAGAAAACTACACTTCAGCTCGTAACAAGAGAATCCTGAGGGTCTGAATCCTGCTGTGCTGAATCATTTGATGAAGTAGATGCATCTCGCTGCACGAGTCTGGTAGCATCCTCGTTGCTATTCCCTGAGGAAGAAGGTTCACCTGATGCTGGTTCTGATCTTCTTCCAGGAGAATTATGGGCTTCAGAAAAACATCAAAAGAAATCATTAACAAAGACCCCACTGCATCTAGGAAGTCTATTCATCAATATTTAAATATTATGTGGATATAAAAATCACAATATAAAGATAATACTCAAAGGTTATGAAATAGTGAAAGCAGAATATCTGTCACTTTAATGATATACTTTGTACAGATATAGTATGATTCCCAAGTTGCATCACTTAACAGCTAGTAAGAAAGGAAATCAGGGTTTCAGAATTATTTCCATCATCAACATATACTATATAACATACAAATACTATCTAGGAATTACAAAAATGCAAATGATGTTTTTAACTTTTTTTTTTTTTTAATACTATCCCCTATAGGTGTGGGCTGTCAATGCAGAAAGTAATTTTTTCCCTATATTTTATTAAAGAAATATGTCAGAAAATGGTATCTTCTGACATAGCTTATAGGTGCCTACTGGGGTTAAACCACAATATAAGAAAAATTATTTATTGAAAGAAATTATTTATGTAACTGGTAATATTCCTTTCATAACTTTCCAATCAAGATCCTGTCTTGCAGTTTAAAGTAAAACACCTGGTTGAAGCTGGCAATGCTTTTTAAATGATGACTTGGGGTTTTTTGCATGTGAAGGTAGGGTGGTTTTCCCCTTTCCTGAGCAAGGTAGTTTTGTCTCTGGTATTTCTTTCAATAGGGTGAGAAAACAATGGGAGTTTTAAGAGACTGAAGACTGGCATTTGAGTTTCTGTCCCTTAGTATTCTCTGTCCTAGCAGAACAGACCTTTCTAGTTTAGGAGAGGAGGAGCCTGCAAGTGCTGATTGACTGTATTTATTGATTCTGTTACTGGTCTGAAGAGAGTGAACTGCCTCCAACGTACCAGCTCTCTGAACCTCGCTTTTTTCCCACCTGGTATCTGAATGGATCTAGTCCTATTGAGACAAAGAACACAGTCCCATCGCATACTGCGGAGACAACACATGAAACGAAGGTCATATAATTACTCTTAACAAGACTGCATGTTGAGATGTGGGAAATAAGATATTATGACTGGAAATAATCTCCTGCAGTTGATGTTTATATTAAGAATCTCATTTATCAAGGGAAATTCTACAGAAATCAACAGGTTTAAACCTATGCTTTTCTTTACCCCTGTTTTCATTGATCAAAAAATGACTTGCATGTCAAAGAAGGTGCTGTTCAGAGGTAGCTCTACCAAATCTAGAATTCCCACTTTTATTTTGGAAGTTTTTACTGAAATATAAAGATCCCTCCTTTTTCTTCAGTTTTACTATGACAAATACTTACCAGATAAAGACTGAAAATACTGCACTGCAAATGCAACCAGAATTGATAAAAGAAAGGTTCCCATGAAGTAGATCTGTGAAAGTAAGTTTAAAAACATATATTAGAGCAGTGCAAAGCCAAGTGTTCCAAATGAACTGTGCATGTACCAAAGGAGCAATACATACCAGAGTAGATTGTAAAATATTGTTCCAGAAAACTCTCATGTAAAAATAAAGCAATGCTAATGAGCATGGACTAATCGATTCTTGGTTACTATTATTCCAGCACCTATAACAAGAAGATTAAAACAACTAATTAGTCCTGCTCTACAATTTTGTGGCATCTGTCATCTGGGAATCTCAAGTGGGTTTGCAGCAAACCTTAGTAACCCAGAAAAAAAAGAGCAGATATTATCACAGTCTCATAGATGGTGAAGTAAAAATTCATAGAAATACCAGATTAACCTCATTAAGTGCAGAATACCTTACCTAGGACTACATATTTGTCTTTCTTATTAGTCAACAATGGGTCTAAGCATCCAGGCTACTTTTGCTGAGCAGTCACAGTACAAGGTCATACCCAAGATACTTCTACCTAATGCGATTCAAGAACAGTAGGACTTGATTCAAGATCAGACATAGAAAAATCTGGTTTCCTGTGCAAGAGATGGGTGCCCAAATCCCCTTCAGAGACAGTGGCAACTATGTAATACAGCCAGAGCTTAAAGAGTGCATTAGCTAACTATGAGGTATCTGTTGTGGGGTGAGCCAAGCTGCTTCTCAGTTCCATCAGTTAGGACTTCACCAACTAGGGGGTAAAGCACAGGCACCTATTTTAAGCTACAATTGATTCCTTTCTACCAGGCTGAGGAGGGAGGCGAGTAGGTGGGTGTGTGTAAAAGTATGTGCCTTTCCAGATAAAAGTGTACGATGATGGGAAATTGCTGCAGTACTGTCAGCTCTGGAGCTGTTCTCACTGCAAAGCAGATGGATTCAGCCCAAGTGAAAGCAGACTTCGTGCTTAAACATCAATCCTCGATGGACCAGTTGGCCCAGAAGCCCTGTTTATCTGACTGGCAATTTCATGTGGTGTGGAGGTAATTTAGGGTAACTTTAGTTCAGGCTAACTGCAGTGAAGAACAAGTTCAGCTGATTGGTGTATTGACAAATGAGGCTTTAATGTTGATATCACCTCCGCTTTTTTTTTAGGTCACACAACCATCAGTAGCAAAACAGAAGATAAACCACTCATTCTTGGTTCACAGCCTCACATATCAACCAACTCCGCCTTTAAATATCTGAAAGGCAATACTACAAATCCACCGAATACTGTGCAAGCTTCCCCTTCCCACTGTGCTTTTCAACATGTGCTGTTTTACCTAGGTAAAGAAAAAGTATAGGAACCAGAGGTCTCAAGGTGGTTTGTGTGTGAACAGTGCTGGCACAGGCAGTTCAGACAGCAGACCTGTAACCCTCTCACATATCTAATATTCTGAGCAACAATGTCTGTGCCAGGATGCTCCATGGCACAGTGTGAGCAGAAACAGGCTGGAACATCTTTGCAGAATAAATAGGAAGAACTGCTACTAAAATTATATAATTGGGATAAGTTCCACATTAAAATTATGCTATATTTATCATTAAAAGATTGTATACTGTCCAATTTGTCAGTGACTAACTTCCAAACTTAAATATACAGAATTGGAAAAGCTCTCCTGGATCATTAAATCTAGTCCCTGCTATTCAGGTAATCATATATAATCAGGTTTCTCAAAACAGGCATAAACTGAAATATATTTAGGCAGTTTAAGCATCTCAAGCATGTTGACCTTAACCTGCCTTAAATCATACAAGTGAACAAAGTTAATAATTACAGGAGTTGCTATTCTCCAGAGCAAATGCTACTCACATGGGAAAACAGAAGATGCTGATTAAGGGGAAAAAAGACTCACCTGTAATAAAGCTCCTGAAGAAGTGAAGTATTACTAGAATGCAATGCCTGATCGATTTCCAAGTGATCCAGAATGTAGGAAGGTATGGAGTTGCCCTCCTCTAGGACAAGGGCCAAGTTAAAGAAACCCTAACAATAAAAGAGTATACATACTTTTTAACCATTAAATTTTCACATATTTAAGGTCAAATGTAAACGTCAAGTATCTAAATAATTGTAAGAGTTTTCTGTAAATTAATGTAGTATAATGTGATCTTCACTCAATAATTACAAGAGCCTTCTCTCCTAACCATCTACCCGGGTAAATACTGAAAATGCAAAAGAATTTGTGTTCATTTGTTGTGACACCCTTTTCTTAGAAATCATCTGGAAAAAGATCTGAACTTCCTCATTTTTAGTTGCTCTTTAAACACAGCCACCCTATCACACTGTGGTCTTTTATCTACTAGGGAAATACAGACTGAAAGCAGAAATGGATTCATGTTTCATTACTGTTTAATTTGACTCCACCTAGCTCTATGGATCAATAGCAATCTGAATAGTGAAACTGAGAGCAGAAATTTACTCCACACAATTTAAATCCTTAATCTTACAGTTTTGCCAAGTCTTGTGCATCTCTATGTCTTTGCAGAGCCATGAAGACGAACACACAGAAGACACATTACAGAATACCCATTAGTTTGACCTTCATACTTTAAAGTTAACTGTTCATGCCTCTCTTTCCTTTGCTAGTTTAGCAGTAATGTTTTGTCCCAATATCCTCAAAACAGAACCCAACTACGCTACCTCTAAAAATTCACATATGAGATACTGTCTGGGGACACTGTCATAAGGACAGGGAGAACAGAATATTGCACCCAGGACACTTCAGGAGGGTCTGAGGGCAGGACACTCACTGTTGAAACACTGCATGTCTTTGGTAATGTGACATGGTGTCACCTTTTCATTATAAAGCATTTTAAGATGAAGTTTTTCTTGGTAGAGTGAACAAAATTCACCCTAGAATTCACTCAATATACCAAGGGAAATGGACCGGTCTTCTTGTTTATTTCCTAAAATAGCTGGAATAAAACTCAGCAGTCTTCCCCTTGCAGGAGCAAAAATACCAAGGTCAGAACAGAATCAATTGTGTCAAGGTAGAGTAGCACTGAATTAGGCCATTCACCTTTAGCTTTCAAAACAGCCTAATGCTAGGACTGTCCATCTATGCTAGGTTTACCTTCTGTTATCATGAAACAGCAACTACTGACTCACATGGTATTTTGAAATAATTGTAACTTATTCTAGCAGGTCTCTTCAGTGCACAGATATAGCCAAGAAGAATAATCAGTCTCATGGGAATCTTCAGATTGTTCTAAACTCTGATTATTTTTTTTTTCTAAACACATTACAACTGCAGACTCACCTGTGAATCTCCCTCTAACGCAGCTTGTGCATACATCCGCATTGAGAGCTCAAGGTTTTTAGACTGATTCTGGTAACCATAGTAGTAGAAATCGCCCATCTTCAAATAAGCTGTGGAAGAAACCAGTAGCAGATGATTTAGAGTATTTGTAGAGATAGACAGAATTAAACAACTATTAATGTGATGGAGAAGTTAACAGTAATTCTATTTAAAGCAGCATATTAAAAAAAAAAAAGATACTCCTTCCCTCTTCCCTCTGGTTGTCCCTGTGGCTACTCTACATCAGACTGACTACTGAAAATATTTATCCTGTCTGAAATTTCTCATGGTTTCTCTTTAGCGAATTTAGTGAATGATACTGTCACTTTTATGAAAACTAAGACTTAGAGACTTTAATGATGTTTTCCTTCTTCACTTGCTGAATCTGTCTTTGGGCAACCTGTAGCCTTATTATTCAGGTTGATGAGACCTAAAAGCATGCTGTCCAAGTGCTTGTTCAGTACCTATCACTATAGCGACTGGACCCATCCCAAAAGTCACAGAACTTTGCTGACCTAAGCTTTTCCCAAATGGTTTGAAACACTTCTGCACATTGCCTTGTGCATCTATGGCAGCTACCCTGAAATCACACCTGTTTTTTACAGTGGATTACAGCAGAGCTCTTCCAGGAAGCAAGTTGGTCATCAACTCAACAGCAAAGGCAGAAAGACTACGTGGACAGGCTGGCACAGATGCAGAGTGGAAGGCCACGAATGCTGTAGTGAATCACCAAGAAGAGAGCTCCCCTCAACCATCAAGACTGCATGATTCCAGCCCTGGCCCCGAGGATGCTCCCGCAACAGGCAGTGGCCTTCAGGTCACCCTGTGTTGCACTGATAACGTAGCCCTGGGAACCTCTGCTGCCAGGGTTAGACTCTCCGTCCCAGGCCCTACACTGGGGATTTGGTCCTCCACTACTGCAGAGAGGAGTCTGAGATAAAACTCCCCTTGTTACTCATGTGAGGAAGAGATAGATAAAGTAATAAAATCCTTCCCTTCTTGAAACCAGCAAGTCTCCTCTCCTTTACTTGTGTGGAATCACAGACTCACCCCATGAGTCTGACCTTCAGAATGTAAGATCGTACCAGTGGATCTGCCAAAGGGTCATCCAAACTGCACCTTGCTAAGGCATCTACAAACTCCTCATGAAAGCTAACAGGGTTTGTCAGCTCCTGCGGCTTCAGGCTGTATCAATGTGGTATTCAGTTTCCATGCTGCTGTGTATTTACGTTAACAGCTTGAGTTATTTTTACACTCCACTTTTCCATGTGCTTATTACAAAGCACTTAAGCCTTCTTCTGAGACAATCAGATCAATGTTTTCAAATAGCAAATTACTTTTCGAAAGGCACCAAAATGACATAGTCACTGAAGTCACAGCTGTAGTAAAATTTAAGGCCAGAGGAATGTAACTTCATACAATCACAAAATAGTTTGGGTTGGAAGAGACCTTAAAGACCATCTAGTTCCAGCCCCCCTGCTATGGGCAGGGATATCTTCCACTAGACCAGGTTGCTCAGAGCCCCGTCCAACCTGGCCTGGAACACTTCCAGGGATGGGGCATCCACAGCTTCTTTGGGCAGTCTCTTCTAGTTCCTCACCAGGGGGAGGAATTTCTTCCTTTTATCTCATCTAAATCTACCCTCTTTCAGTTGAAAGCCATTACCCTGTGTCCTATCATGACATGCCCTTGTCCAAAGTCCCTCTCCATCCTTCCTGTAGGCCCCTTCAGGTACTGGAAGGCTGCTTGAAGGACTCCCCACAGCCTTCTCTTCTCCAGGCTGAACAAGCCCAACTCTCTCAGCCTGTCCTTGTAGCAGAGATGCTCCAGCCCTCGGATCATCTTTGTGGCCCTCCTCTGGGCTTGCTCCAACAACTCCATGTCCTTCTTGTGTGGGGGACCCCAGAGTTGGTCACAGTGCTCCAGGTGGGGTCTCAGAGTGGACTAGAAATGAAGAATCACCTCCCTCGACCTGCTGGTCACCCTTCTTTTGATGCAGCCCAGGATACAGTTAGCTTTTTGGGCTGCAAGTGCACATTACCAGGTCATGTCCAGCTTCTCATCAACCAACGCCCCCAAGTCCTCTGCAGGGTGTGCTGTTCTCAATCCATTCTCTGATCAGCCTGTATTTGTGCTTGGGATTGCCCTGACCCACGTGCAGAATCTTGCACTTGGCCTTGTTGAATTTCATGAGGTTCACATGGGCCTTCTCTTCTAGAAAGGTTTGGCTTTTAGTTGTTTTTATTTTTTTTTAACAGAGAATCCTTTAGTTCCCCAAGGTAAGCTGTGCCAATGCTGACAAACTCTGTACCCTAACAGAAATACTCATAGTAAATTAGATAAAGAATCTTTTAGCCTTCATTAGTTTCTCATGACTCATTATGATAAGGAAGTATATTTGCTTTTGGATAGTCTCTTTGATAAACTAAATAGCATAAACTCCTAAAGTCTACTGCTATTTTTTTTGCTTAAACCTTGAGTCAATTGCTCAGGCTCCTAAATATCTAGCCTCTTCTCGTGGCTTAGTGTTCCTATTTTATTTTATTCAAATTTTATCCATTTTATGCCATAAAAAGGAAATTCTCAGAAAAGCTGTGCTGAAACACAGCACTTAAAATACCTTTCCCCCCTGACATTCCCATCAATACACTAAAAAGGAGATGTATGATAAGCAGGGATTTCTCTTCCCTTAACTTGTTCACTCACATAGAATTTGTAACATAGTTCTTGAAATTTCAATAAATAAAAAACAACAAACCCCCCCAAAAAACCCTAACCAACCAAGCAAAAAACCTAAATTTCAGAAAGAATTCCTTATACATACCAAATGAGGGTGCATTGACTTGAGAAACAGAGAAATTGTAGTATCTCCAAACACAATCAGTTGCTAGGTATTTCCTTGCTAGGTCCTGGAGAGAAAATAATTGATCCATTCATATCACAGAGAAGAGATTAGGATCACATTATTATTAGCACGTGTTTCTTTTAGGATAATGAGTTATGAATATATTTACTTACTGGTCTTTCTTCACAGATGTGTGCTAAATTTGACTGTGACACTTCAATCCCAGTTTCAGCTGCTAAAATGTAATGCAGCAGAGCTTCATGCCTAACATTAGAGAAAATAAATTAGTGAAACCCCTAGAAAAAATAACATGCATTTTAGTTATAGTTAAAAAACCCAACTAAATAAATTGATAAAATCACGTAAGAGCACAATTGTGGTGCAAGGTTTAAAAGCAAGAGGCTGGCAAATCCATGCAACAGCTACATCTACTGGCACTGCTTGGTGTAACAGGCCATGCTGGGTCTCCAGAACTGGCAGTTTTCTCTCTTGCATTGAAGCTAGATTGGCTGCAGCGTGCATTTACTGTAAGGGCAAGACTGGTGATACAGTTGAATTACTATTAAGCCCAACTCTCTATTTAAATGATTTCAGATAAAACATTCTTAAAAGACAGTTACCTCTTCCACTTAAAAAAAATCCATAATTAACTCAGCTGTGTATATATCAAACATTCAGCTAAGTATTTCTTTGGTATGCTTTACCTTTTTATTTCTATGACTTATTTGTCTCATCATTTTAGACTATGTGCTCTTTGGAACAGGAGTTGTCTCTCCTGATATCTGAATGCATGAATAAAATAACTGTCTCAGTCCCTCTATGGACTCTAAGCACCTCACTGACCATAAAGCAAGTAATAAAAGCTTTGTGCTTTTATTTTGTGCTTGCAGTATAGCAGTTCAGTATTTCAGTACAGTGGTACAGCACTGTTCATGATTCCAGAGAACAGCGTTTCTTTCATGTTCTCTGTCACTCATCTACTCAATACTGCAAAGACTAAGCATTCAAAATTAAGAGGTAGCCTTTAAAATCACGTGTTTGGTTTTGAAATACAAGATAAAAATCCACTTGATGTAGTTTTTTCCTACTAAAGCTTCCTCTTAAAAGTCATGCTTCCAGTGATTTTCTCCACAACACAAAGCTAAAACCATTGCAAGTTTCAGGGTTCAGTAGTTTAACTGGAAGCAAATATGGTTAAATACACATTTGACTTCAAGAGTAGGTACTTAAGCAAAAGAAACTTTAAATGAGATTGTGAAAGCAGTCGCCCTTACAGAATTAGCAGGTGTAACCTCCTTTTTCCCAACTGCTTCTGCAAGATTACAAATTCTTCTTTGTACTTGCCCCATAAAAACATCTGGGACAATGGAGACCTGGCACCACGAAGGAATTCAGGATACCTAAGCTGGGAAGTTAGCTCTTCTGATCCTTAAGTTTCAAAGGGCAATTCAGAAAAAAAATTACATTTAAGCCTTCAAATCAGTCTCTGAAGATCAAACTACCACGACTAACAGGTATGTAGAAGACAGCATCATAAAATGGTTTGGGTTGGAAGGGACATTTAAGATTATCTAGTTTCAACCCCCCTGCCATGGACAGGGACACCTATCCCAAGACCAGGTTGTTCACAGCCCCATCCAACCTGGCCTTGAACACTTCCAGGGATGGGGCATCCACAGCTTCTCTGGGCAGCCTGTGCCAGTGCCTCACCACCCTCAGAGTGCACAGGTGGCTGCTAACACCAAGGACTGAGGAACACATACTACTTGGTCTGCTCGGCAGTGTAACAATTTACACCTGTGCAAGATAGATGAAGAAATATTCAGAAGCAAAGACTTCAACATGGACATACCCCTACAGCCAGAGATTACTAGGACCAGCATTTATAAGTGACTATCCATACACTCCCAGTCACTGGCATCTTAAGCCGGACTCTAGCAGATTTTTCATACCCTACCTGTCACATGCACAGGTATGTGACTGTATGCAGAGCGAGCTGGGTAGAGTCATAGGCTTGTACATCAGAACATGCTACAAAAATATTAACTGAGAGTTTTTCAGTGTTGAAAAGTGAGGTCAGGTCTCAGGAGAAATGTCTGTGATGGACCAAATAAAAAGAAACTTCTAGGAATGGGTTACTCCAGAACAGTCCACTGGCAGTTTGTTGTAGATCTCTTAAACCTCAAAAACTAAACAAGCCACTTTCTTAACCATGTATGACAGTCTGATGCCTGCAGGTACAGTGTATGATGCTTATGCCTACAGGTCACTGCAAAAATGGAGCATTAACCTGGAGGCTATTTTGAAACCTCTTGGTTGGCTCATTCGATATTGTGGCCTTCTATACTTTACAGAAAAGATAATATTAACTATGTACAAAAAAAGAACCAATCTAATCCAGCAGCCTGAGTTTTCATGACATGGAATTATACAGAAGAGGGAAGGAAAGTGTGGGGTTTGGGACAGAGGGAGTATTAAAAGTGAAAGGTGTTCCTCTGGCTAATCCAGTGCACACTGCATGCTGCAGTACTACCGAGTGGAAATCACAGACAGCAGACACAACACTAGTTCACTCCACAAACTCCCTCTTATTCGCTTGATTCTGTCAGAACTGTTGAATTATGCTTTGGGTCAATGGGTGTTTTGCTACTGATTTCAGTGGTGCTGCTATTTGTGTTATTTTGAGGCAAAAGCCCAATGTTTTTTATTTTATCATGCTATGAAGTAAGTGAAAAATAGAAAATGAAGAGAACCAAACAAACCTACCATGAAAGTTCCAGGTAAGCATTGAGAGCTTTTCTGATGACATGACCCAAGTAGCCGTTCTTCTCTGCAATGTGTTTTGCCCAGCTGTAGAAAAACACCAAACAACAAAAAATGAACAGCTGTGCTCCAGTAATGTTATCCCAAAACACACTGACTCAAAGGACACAAAGGGTATGGGATCACCTTCTGACTTCTTCCATAAGGCAAACTATGGCAATTCACAGTAATTGCTGCATCAGTCTTATAACTGTTGACTGAATAAGAACATTTTGTCCATTTAGGTCCATGAGCATATCAGAAGCATTCTGTTTTTTCTTGGCATTTTTTTTTTTTTTAAAGAAAACAAACATAAGTTTATAGGTGCTATAACTAATTATCTGTCGTCTTCTTGATGCAGAACACCAGTTCTACAACAAGTATCAGGAACCTGATATTTCTTGAAAACCAAATAAGCATGTCTTTGTTAGATACAACCTCTCTGTTGTTCCAGAAAAAAAAAGTACTAAAAGTGCTCAACATCTCTCAAAATTTACTGGTCATTTAAATAATCCACATACTCAGGTGGATCAAACTCTATTGCAGAAGAATCGTTTGTCAAGGAGGTAAGCACCATGAAGTGTAAGATATTTAGACTATGGGGACTTAAAAAAAAAATCCCAATATTCAAAATAATCCCACCAGAAATATAGTTTTCTTTAACAAATGGTTTCACTCCTTACATTACAGCTTTTTCTGGATCTCTGGGGAAGTCTTCCATATTTCCTGTGATGTAGTACAGAGAACATCGTAAAGTTCCTTCTATATGTCCCCCTTGGGCAGCTTTATAGAAATAGTGTGCAGCAACTGTCTGTGAAGAAAGAAGACACAATTAGCAACTCGCATTATTAATGTTTATTGAGTTTTGTTCCCTGGGACTCATCTCATCAAATGAATTAAAAGAGGCAATTGGCTAATATGAGCAAGCCAGTTTAACTACTTTTAATATACTTAGGTGAACTGAATTCCTTTCTTCTAACTTTTTAATAGCTTAGGCTGGAAAAAAGGTTTTTAAAAATGTAGGTTCTGATAATACAACAGATGTAAACTAGGAAAGTGTCTAAATGTGTAACTAACACCTGGTAGCATACAAGTCTTGTGTGCACTGACAAAAGTAAAATCAGTTATTCACTAGTAGGGAGAGTAATATGAGGTCCTGGAGGAAAGACGCAGAACAGGGCTTTTACAGGGGCGATGCCTGAGAGAAGGCTGGGGAGCAGTGGTGATCAATGCCCCGGACGTCCAGCAGTTCACAACCAGCGCTCAAGTCTCTGAAACTGGCTTAGAAAAGCGGGCTTTAGAAACTGGCTGCAGAAGCGGGAGGGCTGTGTGACTCCCCATGTTTTACACTCAGAAACAGTAATCTGTAACATAAACCAAAGCAGCATACAGCCTGAAATTTTCAGTAAAATTTTATTGCAGGAAATTTTTAACCATCGATATATGTCTTCTGTGAGTGAGCAGGGACTTCAGAGCACCCATCACAGCCATAACGAAGTACTTCTTTCCCACAGCTTTGTTGAATAAAGAAACCTGGGCACTGTTAGGTGTACTATTATAATCAGTCCACTTTGAAATGTCTATTTTGGTCCACAAGGAAGGAAGACTTGTTTGTCAGATGCATATGTTGGTGAGCACCACTGCTGCTGGCAGCAGAAATGCTCGCTGTCTGGGTTATATCCAGATTCAGAACTGAAAGGCCACACTGGAAACATCTTTTAGTTCCAAGCACAAGGTCTGCTTGCATTTATTACAGCCCACCTCACTATATTTGTGTTGTTGGTTGTCAACTACCTACACAGAGCATTTTTTTAAAAGTTAATTAAAAGAAATATAACCAAAGTAGATCCTTCCTACAAGGAAAATAACTTTTCTCATTGGCATGTGCAAAATTAATGGACCGTGTCACAGAAAGACAAATCAAAATAGAGCAGTTTATCAGCATTATATTAAACAGTTACATATGGAAGTCTGGCTTGAAGGTGTTTTACTGCCATTCTGAGGTTCACAGAAACCATGTGAACATAGCATAGCTGATTACCAGTTCAGGGAGAAGGTTCTGCTGCTTTCATCTATTGTGGAAAGCATCCTTTCCCTATATCCTTTCCAACCTAAAAGTGAGAGAAATCAAAAGGATCACACGATGTGAGAGTACACACTATTCTGGCTGGTGTCACTGGAAGGAGGAAAGCAGAGGCAGTCTTGGAGCTAAACTTGCTTTGTTTCTAAATTAAAGGAACACAAACACACGCCTGTTAAGTGTAACTAAGATGTTTGAATAACATCTCTCTCTCTAAGCAATCTGAGTTCCCCAGTAACACCCTTCCTTGTGCTAAAAGGTATCAAAATCTGACTCAGAGTGAACACAGCAGTCTCAAGAATGAAGCCTGAACTTCTAAACTGAGCCCATATATGAAAAATAGTACTATTAAATATTTACTCACCTGATTTCTACCAGGTACTCCAGGGTAAATCCCATCTAAATAAAGGACACCAAGGTTGTACGATGCATCTGGATTTCCCAATTCTTCAGCAATTAACCAGTGTTCGGCTGCTTTTCTGTAGTCTCTTTTAAAATTGTGGTAATACCATCCCAATCCATTCACTGCCTGGGGTAAGCCCTTAGGGAGGGAGAAGAGCAGCCTCAGGTCACACGTTTGATTCTGCTTTGGGTGACGTTGCAATTCCAACCTGCTGCTCAGCTTTGGGTGCTCTTGTGCCCTTGCCTATCTAGATGCCTGGCACAAGGATCCAGACAAAATTACACTGATCTGGGCCTAAGACATATAAAGGTTTGCTGGCTTTTTTCACGCTATTCTTTGTGGCCTCATATTAAGAACAAGGCATAAGACCCCAGTGTTGTCTTATTCTATACAGTCTCAGCTGTGTCTGCATTCAGATTTGTACCTGTTGACACGAACAAACTGACTGGTTTTCACCTGTTCCCTCTGCAAAGCCAAAATGGGACGCCTATTCTTCTGAACCGCCAGAACCTGGTTGACAGGATTAGCAATCAAAAACCCCACTTTTAAACTAGAACACTTCCCTAAGAATAAATAGGAAGCAACAAACACAGAATTTTGCAATGCTGTTTTCAAAATGTATTTGACCAACACCATACAGATCTGCTTAAGACAGTACTACATCCTATTACTAAGTTACATTTTTGCATCAATAATTATGGGTGGAGATGAGAAAATCTTCCTGAAGCAGTTTTTATTTTGGTTGCAATGAGCCACCATCGCCTTGCCTAAACTGGTGGGATCATACAGTGGCTGTAAGTATGCCAGCAGTTCAAATTACTCTGTATGAATAAAAATGAACATGCTATTTACCCTTATTTTATAATGTATGTTTAATAGCAACCATGCCAAAACAGTGACATATGGTAAAAGCTACCTAAAAAAATCACAGTGCAGAAATGCCAGTTACTTGCCACTGTTGGCCTCTCCACTGCACAGTCTCCTGTAATCTCTGTAGAAAGAGCTGCACACTACGGGTACGTACAAAGGCCTTCTGGAAGATGATTTGTTTTCCTTTCAGATTTGAACAGTGTTACTAACTTACCCATTAAAATGCAAAAGCAGTTAAACTCTTCAATAATTATGATGTTATTTTTGTACTGAAAATGTGCACTGGAACATAAAAATGTAAGTATCTGGGTTCAAGGAGAGTAAGAACATTGCTGTCTCTAGGACGCTTCCTGGAATCTGCTCCTCAGATCCTGAGTCAAGGGAATTTTGATTGCACTGTGAAAACCACTCAGTTTATTCAAGCCTTTCCCAAACAAGCAGTAGAACAGGTCGTCTCTCCTGTTTCACAGGAATGACAAAACCGGCACAATTCTTTCCTGATGGTGGTCAGCAGTGAAGTCCTGTTGTCACTGTCAGTAGTTTAACTAGCTCTGGTTCTAGAGCTATGGAAGTACTCAAGGTCTAGATACTCTTTTATTTTTATACGAAGGCGCAGATCATGGCCTGGGTAATCTGACTGTACTAGATCATTAAATGGAGTGAGGCTCCTCTTCTCTGTGGTGCCTGTCAATGTTTCCCCCTGCTATGGAAAAAACAGAAGGCTTTGGGACACCCAGGTCTTCTCCCCGAAGCAGAGAAGAGCTGGCCACAGAGAGTGCACCCAGTCTTTTTCCAGTCACCAGCATCCCCTGGAAAAGTTCTAACTCTAAACAGGGAGCACGAGCCGTAAACCACCACAGCTCAGGGGAGGTGGGAGAGGAAGCCACCATCCCTCTGCATTCAGCTCTTTTTAATGCACCATCACTCAGTGCAGAGTGTGCAAGTACAATCCAGACCTCAGCCTTTACTCTTTTTCACTTACATTACAACTTAAAGATGGTCAGTTATCCTAGCAAAGCCTGCTGGCATGGATTTTCAAAGATGGCAGTTATCTCTACCCGACTCTGGAGACATCACATGCCAAAAGCTCAAGTCTGGTAGGCACTCCTATGAAAAAACATACCTAGCAGAAGAAAACACTTAGGAACCGGAGTCAAAAATGTACTCCTGGATCAACTATTCACTCTGTACTCTGTAAGTCACTTAATTATCATCAAGTTCCAAAAGATATAAGTAGAAAAAATTATCTTTCTTCCATATTTCTATGGAAAATTTCTTTTGGCTGATTTTACGTGGTCTAGTCTCCCAATACGAGGAAATAAGGCTTTCACCATTCATGGTGAGGACACTGGGAGAAGCAACCTGTATTTACACAGAATTATGATAACACACATTTTATATAAATCAGAGTTCATTATTATTAGCACCTGGTATAGGACTTTTACAATAAAATATTTAATACATTTTACCTTGGCTGCTGCTTTCTTCATCAATTCCAGAGCAAGTTTTGTATTCTTTTTCACACCTTGGCCCTAGGAAATGAGTATGTAAAACAATCATTGTTTACAAATACAGAATATAGGCTGATGAAAATTTATATATACATATTCAAAATACATTTTAACATTGATACTATTATTTACTAGGTATTATTCAGCTTCAAACATCTACAACAAAAAAAAGGCAGCCTTGTGCTCATCCTTCATTCACAGCTTTACAAAATCTCAGTGATTCAGTATAGGAAAAAATATTTCACCAGTTGATCCAGGTGGTTTTTTATGTAATAGAAGTAATATCAGAGATCTTTAATTTTTAGCAACTAAAGATGAGTAACATTCAAAGGGGCATAGATTGTTCACGATTTGGCAATAAGTATGAGCTCTCAGCTTTCCTGTAAAAAGACATCAGAGTGTCTCCAGAGGAAATACACAGATGTTATGCTGATGATGTCCACATAAATTAATTCCAGACATGGATCAAACAGACTGTGGGTGCTCAAAATTAACACAAGCAAAACTTAAGCAAACATTTTGTAGAGAACAACCCTCCACTGCCAAAGGAATGAGATGATGATCAAGTAGTTCTTCAATATCTCTAAACTTTAGTACTGTTGAATGTCTTATGGATGACACCGCTTAGCTAATACAACTTACTTGACTCAGATGGGGTTATGCCCGAGTTTAGCCTCTGCTGTCTACTGCTTCTAGTAGGGAAAAACTAACTGCATGCAGAGACTATTTAATTCCTACGGGAAAAAAAAAAATCCCGGAGATCTAATAAAGGGCATTCTAAGAAAGGATCGAACTTTCACCTACATCTCTACACCAAGGCCTATGCCTACTAGCTGGTTAGATTTTTGAGCTGACAAGTCATTAGGAAAAATTAGGATCCAGAATTTAGGTGGTATTTTGATCCTGAATCTGGCTAGGAACAAAGTGATTAAATTGCATTTAACTTGCTATTTTTAATTCTTTTTGTGCATATCTGGTAAAAATCAACATTAGCTTTGCAGCTATTGATTGATTTTCAGAGTAAATCTAAAGCACTTGTATGCACTCTCACAGCGTGTCACTGCAGACGACTTACAAACATCCATGTCATAGGAATGATTTTTTTTTAAGTGAAAATATGAAACATGACTTACCTTAAATAACACAATGGCATAATCATATATTAACACTGGATCTTCTGTTTCTATTGCACCCTTCGCATACCATTCTATTGCAGCTTCAGGATTTTTTGCCACTCCTTGTTGACCCCAAAACAGCATCTGAGCCAATCGTTGCTAAAAGAAAAGAACATAAAATGAAAATTGCATAAAATGAAACTGGAACTGCAGGAGCAGACTTCTGGAGGCTTAAATGGATTGTAAGTTTGTCCTTAACAGTTTGAGAACAATTGGTTATGAGGAATATTCAGAGGGCTTCCTAGTGATGAAATGTACTGATACTAAATCTAGGGCAGGGTTATTTTTTGCAGCTGTCAGTACCACAAAAGTCTGGCTTGATTTAAGTGCAGAGGTAAGTGCAAAGGCAGATTTGATGCATGCAAATGGCTCAGTATTACAACATATTGCTGCTAGTCAGATCAGCAGCAATAACTGCAAATACAAACCCAGGGAAAACAATTAGATAAAGAGGTTGCTAGGTCTTGACAACTCTTCCCTTTTGCCTTGCACTATCGTTATAGTCTTTTGCATGGTCACTGGGTATTATCACACAGAAACATGGGAAATAGTTCAAGCTCAAAAAAAAAAGAAGCAATTCTGGGTGGAAAGAGAAAAGGTCTGTTCACTCTCCTCCACAACTTTCCTACATAGTCTACAGATGTACATACATGATGTGTGTATAAAACCAAGAAAGGGGAAATGTATCACTTTATACCTGTGCAGCTGCATTTCCTCTTGTTGCTTCATGTTTTAACCACATAAAGACATCACCATTTTCTTTTGTTTGAGCTTTTAGCAGTTCATCATCCATCAGCCTTATAGTTTCAACAAATGCCTGAAGAGTAGGTGGACAGCAAAAAAATTATTACGCAATGAATTCATACATCTGCCACCAAAATGAAAATTTTGCCCATTTCCTGTTTTTCCCTAAAAATCTGTGATCAGTTCTGGGTTTTAAAATGTTCACAACCCCTCTGCTGGCCAGTGCACTAAGAACCATCCTTACATTCATTGTAAAAACCATTTACTGCTTCGCCACAGTACGAAACTGTTAAGTCCACTTTACACTGGAAAGATAGACCAAGACGTCAACAACTGACACCCCACCCCCCTTTGTAGTTTTAAATGCACTTATTAGTGGCAAAGAATTGCTTTTAAGCCTTTTAAGGCTTTTTAGTTTCTATAGAAATCTCTCTTAAAAAATAAAAAAAGGCTGGCAAGAAAGCTTGATGAAGACCTACCCTACAACACTTTTATCTAGGTGGATGTCTGCAGATTTTCAGTTCTTCAGCAATCAAAAATCTATTTTTTTGAACAGTAATCATTCTTTCTGATAAGCCAGGATCCCAGTATTGGTTTACCTTGAGTATTCTTTACAGATAAAGTTGTGTTATCACCTGCTTAGCAGGTCATTCTAAAATGATTTTACTGTAACTTTATCTCATCAGTTAGATATTTAACAGCCAAATCTTTATATTTGATTATAGAATAGGTATAAGTTTGGAGAGGACATTTCATCTTTTGCATGAACTTAATTTAATAAACACATCCAGTTATATTAATAATTAAAAATCTGAGTAATTAGGGCCCAAGAATAAGACTTAGACTTTACTGAAAGATAGACATGTGGACAATTCTGAGGATTTGCGTCTTACTTTGACTTGGTTTCCCCCTTGCTAAGAAACGGAGTAATGATACCTACGTATAATTTGGGGGATTTTGTTACAATCATAGAATCGTAGACTGGTTTGGGTTGGAAGGGACCTTGAAAGATAATTCAGTCCAACACCCCTGCCATCATCAGATGAGCTAATATTTGTAAATCAAGACAAAAACTTTCTGGCCACATAATTAATACTGGTATACGAAAAGTCATTTGCACAGAAAACAAATTCAAATATACTTATAACTCTTTTACCTGTTCCCCTTTTATAGTGTGTTGATCCAACGATGTCTTTATTGCAATATTACTGTAATAGGCATACGACAGCTCCAAATCAAGTGGATAGTTATTAATGCCTTGGTAATGTTTATAGCCAAGATTCATCACAGCAAGCCTCTCACTCCCCTGAGCGCCAACCAAACTATACAGCAGTCCCTGGCAAAAATCAGCAAACATAAACAAGAGCGAATTCACTGCACATCTCACAAATCTAGCACTTTGGTGAAGATTTATAGGGAACCGTGTTCTTACTGGTAGCTGATACACTAGCTGCACCATGTAAACACAGTTATAGAATCAAGCACAGCCCTAAAGTAGTTAAAATGTCTTCTATATGTATAGAAAGAGGTGAAAGAAAAAACACAAAGTGTGCAGCAATTTTTAATGCCACTTTATTATAGTGTTAATTATAATCCCAACACATTTTATACTCAGCAGTGACTTAACTAGATTCACTGATGTCAACTGGAGTTTTCACACTGAATTCAGCGGAAACATATGGAAGTTAACAAACAGCACTTGAAAATCTCACCCTGAGGATCTGACAGGACAAGAAGGATGGGACTTGTGGCTGACAAGGTTTCAGCACAAAGCTCCCTAGAGACACGTATTAAATGATGCCAGAAAAAGTCTACGTACCGTATATTTGCCAAAACCATTTTCAGCTCTACTATTATTTCTCACTTGCACAGTAATAAAAACAGTGGTGTCCCATTTGTGCTGGATTACTTAACCTCCATAATTAGTACCAGGTATACTCCATAATTGGGGTATAAAAAAGGCTCCTGTCTAAGGTTTCTTATGTTTGAGAAACTGGAGTAAGCTTGGTCTCACAGATTGGCCTCTCAGGGGTTCTTCTGATGTAGTATACTGTGACCACATTAGGCAGTTCTGCTATTCTTTATGAGCATTTTATATTACCCTATTATATCACAATTAAATATCTGTTGGCAAGTTCAGCATAGCCTTCCAGTGATAGATAAACACCTCCCCTTTATTTGACCTTGCAATGGAATCGCATGGAGACATTTCAGTTATTTGCTACCTGCCTAGAAGGTCAGGAGTTCACGTGCTCTGCAGTTGCTCAGCAGAAGCATGGTCAGGTTTTTTTCCAAAAGACAACTGTTCTGCTTTGGTTACCTTTAATCATTTGACCGTTATATACTCGGTGCCACATTTTTGCACACTGTAAAACAAGACAACTTTCCACTTTATACTATGCAACTTTCCACTTTAGGAGATTTCTCTAACCTGAGACTTTTTTCACACCCATCTACAATGACTGCAGGTGACTTGAGGATTACTACCTCATCCTGCCTCCTCAGTGACTGGGAAAAGCAGCATGTTCCATACTGTTCACTTTACCACCATTTTAAGGTCTTACTAAGTCATTGATTTCCTTGCTCTGGATGAGCAGGATAAAGACTCCCACCATCAGGACTTCATGAAGACTTCATTACCATTACGGTATTTAGGAGTAGCTGTATTGGGGAATTCCTCAACCACAGCCTGGATCTGGAGGCCATTTCACATTTTTCAATTCAATTGATCATAAATTCATCCAATTTCTAAATTGCCTTTAAAGGTAATTAATTTCACAGACATAACAAAATATATTAAATATACCACCTTTGTATGATCCACAGGCACACCGAGCCCTGTCTCAAATATAACTGCAAGGAAATAGGAAGCCTTATGGTATCCACAACAACTGGAATCCACCAAGAGAGGGAGAGAGGAGCCTATATTGCTGAGGCCTTCGGCGCTGGATAGACCCTTTGCAACCTTCTCAAATATCCTCTGGCCAACTTCTAGAACTATATCACTTCCATCTTCTAAGGCTAAAAATAACACATAGGACACACAGTTATTGCAAGAGTTAAAATCAGGAATTGATTTCCCCTCCTTAGTTTAATGGGACTGAGACAGATTCTGTTATTTCTCATGCTAAATGGTATTCTCAATGCAGACAACCAAAATTCCTGGAGATACAAGGTACTATTGAATAGGAAGAATAAATAAAAATCCAAAAGACTGCCTCAAAGTAACTAACCACTAAAAATGCAAGGATATTTCTATTTCCTTCTACATAAAAAGCCATCCTTCATTTGCAGCGCCACATATAAGCCACATGACACTCCTTTACTAAGTTAGCTGATATGAAAAAAATAAAAGTATAAAACATGAACTGGAGACAAAGCACACTAACTTACATGAGGTATATTGTGGAGTTATTTAAGAATAAAATAAAATATGATTACCATATGGAGCACTGAAATCCATCTCTTGTAACAGTTTGAACAAGGTGTGGTACTTTCCCCTGAGCTCTTTTCCCCACATGAAGGCATCACATTTGGACTTTCCTCTGTATTTGTGAATCAGCTCCAAATAATAGTTTTCATAGTAACCTACAGAAAACAATGTATTTAAGACATGAAAGCCGACTTGGCTGGTCTTTCAAACAAGCCTCTGGTAGGAGAAAAAAAAAAAAAAAAAAAAAAAGAACGTTTCTAGGGTAAACTAAAAACGGACACATCCTTAACACAAAGTAGTGCCAAAAAGTCATAGAGCTAGCACAGGCCAGTTACAAATACATAAGATTTCTTCTACTGTTTTCCAAATCTGGTCACGATGTGTGTGACTGAACTGGAATTGCAATTGGAAACATAACCTAGTTTTCAGCATACGTTTAAGCTATGTTACTCCTTCACTAAAGTGGTTGCTTTCCTACAAACCTGTCAATTACCGCACATTAGCCAACCATGGCAGGACATTCTAGCAAAACCAACCCATTTTTGGGAAAAGGCTTAAAATACACCTGCTGTTAGGGCCATTTGGGAATGAAACAGAAGAAAGGCAATTGAATAGCTTACATGTAAGCTTGGAAGTACTTCTTTGACCCTTTATACACCTGTCTTATTAGAGAAGAAATATCAAGAACATGATTTAAGTTTATATTCTATGGCACAAAAGTCTTTGCAAGGGCAAACCCACAGTTTTAGCTATCAGTAACAAGGCTAAACTCTTTGAATCATGTTTTTTCTAGTTATGGCTGAATTTAAGTTTACTTTTGAGGATGGTTATCCAGATTCTGGTAAAAGGAAAGAAAACAGGTCTCCAAAGATGACAGTTTAAAATTCACATCTCATAGATCAACACTTACAATTTCTTTGTGCTTTTTCGCCTTGCTTTACAAGATGTCTGTACTCATAAACTATTTCTTGAATGTCCATGCATCTCTCGTAGTAGAGTTCAATTTGTTCGACTGTTTCTTTGTCATGAAGAGGGTTTGAAATCTATAAAAAGGCAAATGATGGATAAATGGCATCTACAGTATCTGTTGTTGTCTATGCTTGGCTAGAAAAAAGTGTTGTGGGCAAATAACAAAAGGAAACTACAGTCAGCTTACCTGGCACATCGTGTTAATGTGTCAGACAACCTGATGCTGACCACAACAGACTATAACTTTAAACAGTCAGCATAATCCAAGAAACCACAGATGAACTTAAAAAATTGACCAAGCCTATGTCACTTTTACCATTGATTTCAACAAAACCATCAATTAATCAATTATTTAATCAATACTGTATCATCAAAAACTCTGGGAAACTAAGCAATACTAAAAAGAAGTCCTTACTTAAATATAGATTTAGAAACATTGCTTTACATACTCACTTCTAGAAGTCTAAACGTCTGAAGTGGTAACTAACATTCCAACGTATTTTGCTTATAGATTCCCAGATTCCCAAGTACTATTATGTTTCATAGCGACTTTATCAATTGGTAAGAGCTTTAGTTTAAAAAAACCCAATAAAATACAGCCAGCGATGGCTGCTAATATTTAAACATTTCCAAATACTGCTTTTGTTTACCTGCTCTGTTTCCAACACATTGAGACGATAGTATTTCACAGGTCCAAAGAACGCTTCAATACCATTTACATATCCACTGCCTCCAAGAACAAAGTATCCAGCAGTGTCATCATAATAGAAATCTTCCCTAAAACTTGAGCACATGAAAGAGAAGTAAGCTGGCAGTCAAGAGGTACTATGAAAGAAAAAAATAAATTTATACCTCAATTTCCGTAACTGACAGCCTTAAACTCATTGCCAGTATAATTTTCTTTTTTTCATCTGTTTACTCTCAAAATTTACTTTGTAATTCAGTGTGATACATTTTGGAGTAAGTTTAACAAATTCCTTGTCTACAAACATATTAAACCAGCAGGGTGTTTTATTTTTCTGACCTGTAGGTATCTTCTGATGGTTTATGCATCACTACACAACCTCAGAAAATTAATTTCCACCTCTCCCTTGCACTTTTCTAAAACTGGCATGTGAAAATTTAAGTTATCTGTCTCCTAGAGTTACTATCTCCAAATGTACAATTTCTGGTTTGTAAACTAAAGGAGAGAAGGAACAAGACTGAAGTCTGCCATGCAGTTTACTGTTATATAGTTTCTATATTAAAAGCGTTTTTTTTTAAAATTATTTGCACAATCATAGAATCAATCTTAAATTACACTGAAAGAGAATACTTAAAGATCCATTTTGAAAAATTATGCAGTTGTTTAGAATAAAGGACAGAGCAAGAACATTTCTGGTAGAAATTTTGTTCTCTACTGAAGTAAAGCAGATAACGATTGCAATGGTGAAATCCTAGCGCTCTCACAGCAACAGCAAAACTTCCCTTGACTTTAGTAAGGCTATGGCTTCATTTGAAGACTGATCCTAACGGCACTGACCTTCCAATCAGTTTTTAGTGAACATTATCAGACTGAAGCACTAGATCACGCAGCATGTTAACTCAACTAGCTCATGCCATTAACAAAATTATTCAGCTCATGCTCAATGCAAGCACAGTAACACAAAAAGCTTTTGAAAGCATAGAGTGGAAAAAAAATGCAGACATTTTGAAAATAATTCGGAATCTCAGTTAAAAACTTGTGCTGCTCTTCTCCCATTTTCCACATCTGAACACATAAACACATAGTACCCAGCAAAGGTGAAAATGCTGCTTACGTAAATGACTGATGATGATGTCTTTTCAAGTTCTTCCCAACACTGCTTACTTCTATCTAAAAGAAAACAAAATATTAATTATAATAATGAAATATTACAAGGTACATTTATTAAGCCATTTGAAGTAATAGTTTAGAAGATTACAGCTGCAACTTGTTGCATCTCCTCTGCACTAAAGGGAATGGTGTCATATATCTGATATATGTCAGAAGAGTTTAATGGCAAGCATTGCCACTGGTCTGTCCTGGCCAATGATGAGCAATGAAAAACAGCAAAAAGAGCACAGACGTTGCCTACTTCAGCTATTTCATTCCTGTGTTCAGTTACAAGACAGCTGAAACTTCTATTCTTCCAAAGTCTGAAAGACTGTTTTGCTTTTATATAGCAGAGATGCTAAATGAAGAGAATATTGATCTCCTCAAGAAATTATAGCTTACAGGTGAAGAATGGCGATAAAACTAATGTAACAGGCCATGATTTAAAATATCTGGGTTCAACTCCTACTTCTACAGGAGATGTACTTTTAGTAGTCATTTAGTGCCAGAATGGTTGAAGGAATTCAGATGCCTGAGAAGGAAAACAAGATATGATTTTCAAGCATGTTGGTATTGTAAAAAGTTGCCTAAGGACTCACAAAACAACCTAGGTATTTTTAAGGACTCACCTGCATCTTCAGATGCTCTTAAAATATGGCTTTTAATTTCTTGATCCCTCAATTTCCCAGCCTTCCCTAATTTATATACTTTGTCTCAGATCATGCTGGACTAAATGTATCTAAAGCAATGAAAGTGAAATAATCATAGAATCGTTTAGGTTGGAAAAGATCTTTAAGATCATCACATCTAACCATTAACCTAGCACTGCCAAGCCCACCACTAAACCACATCCCTAAGCACCCTATCAACATGGTATCTTTTAAATTCCTCCAGGGATAGTGACTCCACCACTTCCCTGGGCAGCCTGTTCCAGTGCCTGACAACAGTGAAGAAATTTTTCCTAATATCCAGTCTAAACCTCCCCTGGTGTAACTTGAGGCCATTTTGTCTTGTCCTATTGCCTGTTATTTGGGAGAAGAGACCATCACCCACCTCTCTACAACCTCCCCTCAGCCTCCTTTTCTGCAGGCTAAACAACCCCAGTTCCCTCAAATGCTCCTCGTAAAACTTGTTCTCTAGACCTTTCACCAGCTTCGCTGTTGTTCTTTGGACACGTAGTGCCTAAATAAGGAGATTCTTCTGTACCTTTTGAGGATTGCAGCATTCAAAAACTTACTACAGGAAGACATGTCAATAAAATGGAACCGAACCACAGCTTTATCTGTTCCAGAGAATGGCATCTATACTGACAGTAACTTTCACATTTGCACCTGAAGATAAGCTCTTCCATACATCCATAGGCTCTTCCCTTTCCCATGAACTTAAATTATAACTACAATCTAAACAAGCAGAAAAAGACAGTTCCGATTCTATAAAACACTTTTTCCACTTTTCCTTTTAACAATATATATAAAGGCATATAATATTAATTCAATACATGTATCTGCTTGATTTTCTTGCAAGACAATCAATCTGCTCAACAGTTACATACTTAAAAAAGGTGGGGTGCAAATGGAACAGCAGTAGTTTAGGCTGTACATTACACTCTCCGTACAGCAGTTTCAGTTTTATCGTTTACCTCATGCTTTAAATTTACTTAGTTGTTCTTGCCATTAATTAGCAATTATTTTTACAATTCAGAATGGAATCTATTCAACCATTTTCAAGAAGAAAAGTTGAGAAATAGAAGGCTAAGGTTTTTGATTAATTCACACCCTGATACCTTAGTAACTGGAGGTTCAGGCAAGAACTTGGACAGGAAGCCTACATTTTCAGAGCTGCTTTTGGAAGGTTTTGTGAAAAAACAGTTGTGATTTGTTAAAATGTCAATTATGTATTTTATCTACTACAGAGGGATATTGCACTATTTTTTGGTCTTTTAATAGCAGTCAGTCCTACACTACTTTGTCAAATACACAAAACTTGGAAACTGCACATGCCTCCTGTTAGCTAACACATCTAGGGAAGAGGCATGCTACTGTAGAGAAGTCCAGACACTTACATTTTCATACCAGAATGGTAAAAACACGTAAGCCTCCAAGTGCAAAGTGCCTCAGAGCTATTCATACCATGTAACTTAAAGTACTGAGATAACGTATCTAAACCAAGAGTTCTGGTTGCCTGTACAGTCCATAAAGCGTCTGGAGAGCAACTATGTGCCAAGATAGCCACCAAATGCACAGTAATTCTAGTAATTCTAACACAATAATCTTAAGCACCTAAGTTGATTTCCCAAAGTCAGACAGTCTCAACATGGACAATTTCTAGTTTTAGATTTTTCATTCTTTTGCTATGTGAGTATGTACTAATTACAGTATTTCTCTCAGGCTCAGCTATTAAGGGGTTTGCCAGAAGCATAATCAAATTGGACAAATCTCATCCTTGATCCTGTAATTCAGTAGCACGCATACCTGTCCACCCTTGAAAGAGAGATCCAGTCGAAACCACTGCTTCAGAGGAAGGCTGAAGCTAGTTTTCACTGCAAGGTCATCTCCTCTCATGAGGTGCATCTGAATATGCACATAACCTAACAGAGCAGCAAAGGAAGAAGAAGGAAATAAAAACCACAGAAATATCAACATTAAGAATGGGTTTCCTATTCATAGTGATTCTGTCGTCTTCATCCTCTTCACACCAACAGAGATCTGGGCATTTGCCATCCATCAGCTCTCACAGAAACCCAGGGAAATGTGCTCCACATTTCAGTTACATGTCTCGGATGCTAATGCCTAGGATTCCACATGAAACCACAGATTGAAAACCAACTATCTGAGGGTTAAACACACTAACCATAAGGCATACAGGGAGTGCGCTACAGTTGATCTCAGACACCAGAAAGCAGATGTGACTTGCAGCAAAAAGCAAAGGGGAACAACAGACAATGGTGTTGACTCAACACTCAACTGTGAGCACGTGAGAGCGCAATGATCAAGTACAAGATGACTCTATGCTCCACTACTTGGACCTGCAGAAGCTAGACTCATGGTCTGAGCTCTTAAGACCAGAACAGGCTATTATGATAATCTTGTCTAACACTGAGAATAAAACCGGCCCCAAAACCTCTCCAAGCAAACCTCTTATCAACCTGACAACTTCCAGTTGAGTTGCCATTTTTGTTTGTTCTTCCAAGAAAAGCATCCAGTTTATAGCGGATGGATTAATTATCTACATTGGTTACAAGACAGAGAAAACAGAAATAGCAAAAATAACAGAGAGGAAAAGACTTCTTGTGAAACTTGCAAAGAAGGGGAAAAAATTTAATGTCTTATGAGAAAACCAGGTGTGCACTTTTAAAACTCTGCATGCTTACTTCCTTTGGGAGCCTGCTAGCCAGCCCCCAGCTGCTGAATTGCGTTCTCTGTCAGAGCCTGA